>BLKR01007224.1:0-41324 GCA_011170035.1 Teleogryllus occipitalis | reverse complement strand
GGGTGGGTGTGGGGTGGGCGCGGGGTTGGCGCGGGGTGGGCGCGGGGTGGGTGTGGGATCGGCGCGGGGTCGGTGCGGGAGCGGCGCGGCGGCGATTGCTGTGATGGCAGTAGTGGTTATTGTAGTTGTCGTGGTGGTGGTGGTGGTAGTGGTGGCGGAACTAGTTGAAGTGGCGGTGATGCCGATGGTAGCATTAAGAGCAGTGACTCAGTTTTTCAACTGATGTCACTGCAGCGCCTCTGACCGGGAGGTCCTAGGTTCGAGTTCCGACGGCGGCAGGATTTTCGACACTAGGTCTTCAGCTAGGTCGAATTCAGTCGCTGTCTGGAGACGAATTCTAGACACCGGCTACTCTGATCGGTAGTTTCCGGTGGTTTCTCCGATGAACACCAGGCGAATGCCGGAGCAGTACCCTAACAAACGGGTCACAGACCGAGCGCGATCTTTCCTTCCTCTTCTCTATCCTCATTATATCCTCACCCCTTACACTTACATGCACTACACTACCGTACATGCCAGGAGACCGGTCGGGGACTTATAACTTATCCCGACAGGGGTGGTACCCCGCTGGTGGGAGATATCTGGTTGGGGAAAACCTCGCTAGTCACTGGATGGCGTCGGATCTGACCCTCAAGCGTGGGATGACCACCGCCACCTCCCGAGCAAAAACACGCACTACACTTATGGGAGTAATGAGCGTAGTAGTTTATCACTAGTGAATCAATCAACGGATGGTAGTGGTAATAATAGTGATGATGGTGATAAAGGAGGCGATGGCAGCGTAACCATCAGCTGTGTAGATTGTTGCAATGCTGGTTGTTGTAGTGGTGGTGTTATAGTGCGTGATTGATTGATTAGTAATTCCGTACGCGTCACCTGCTAAGATCATTTGTACCGAATGTGTAGTACATGTTTTCTCCTCTGGAAGTGGCGGTGGTTTTCCCCCGTCGGATGGTGAGACCTACTTATCGGTTAGCAGGGTTTTTCTCCTCCAGAAATCTTCTAACAGCAGGGCACCGTCTCAACCGGGACAAGCTCTAAGCTCCCCACCGGTCTTCTTATATATGTGATAATGTTTTGCATGTAAGTGTTAGTGTGCAAGTAAGGGGTGAGAATAGGAGAAGGAAGCGAAAGGAAAAATCGCACGTGATTGTGGCCCGTTTGTTAGGGTCTGCTCCGGCATTCGTCTGTAAACTATCGATCCAAGCAACCGGTTGCTAATATTCTCTTCCAGACAGCGACTGAATTCGACCTAGCTCTCTGGAAGAAATTAGACAAAAATGTAATTTTGTTATTTCGCATGTTGCTCTCTTAGTATGACAATGAATTACAAAAACTTGCTATCAAACTCACTTTGGATCTCATATGATAATTTTATGAAGTAATAATTATAATACAACACTAATCGGTAATAATTATGATACACCACCAAAAATCAATCGGTTGAATGAAATCATGTCTCACTTGGTAACCCGTAACCACTTAAAATAATATCCTCTAAAGGATGGGCACGACTTTTTCTACTAGTCTGTACTTGGGGCGACAGCCCGCGTACATTATGGGGGTACGTGTGGTTAGCACGAAGACACCCCCACGCCGTATTCTGGTTTTCTCAACCAGAGAAATGAGTTTCCTCATCGTCACACAGCAACATATACTGGGACATTGCAAGGAAAACGCAAATTATAATCTCGCCCGACCAAAAATCGTACCCGGGGTTTTATCATGGAAATCAAGCACACTGACCAATGAGCTAAACCGCAAGGGCTTTTCTACTAGTAATACAACTATTTACGCAATATTAATGAAGCATTACTCATACACAGTATTTTGGATATGAGAACATTTTGAATATGTAGAAGACAGTGAAAACGTACATCAAAATGGGTATATCTTAAATCTTTTCAACAGAAGCTGAATACATCGCAAAAAGAATTAAAACATTTCGTCTGATTGTAATACAACATTTAACTTCTTTAAGAAGAAAGATGCATTCCACACAATTAACATCGTAATTTCTTCATCACCGCTTGAATCAATTCACAAATTTATTCAGGTCACACGGACTGCGTACGTTTTTGCATTGCAAATGTAAACATAAAGTGATAATTTCGATTAATTTCATAACAGCGTTTAAATCTCCATTTGTTAAAATATAAACTCGTTTGTAACAAAAAATGAGTACATTTGAAATTAATTGTCGTAATATACCATGTCATATAATTTCATTAAAACTTTAGAAAGAGGATTTTATTACGACTGGATAATAAATATTGTATTTAATATTATTACAGAAAATTAAACGTTCCACTTCGAAAGTCATTTACCTTACGAGTTTGTAAATTATTCTAAAAGTACACGTAATTTGTATTTTTGTTATCTGAATAAAAATATACATATTTCATTTAACTAAAATTCAGGTTTACTGATTAAATAGGTTAATAGAAAGTAGTACTATTGCAATACACTCTCTCCTTCCACACACATTTTATAGTTTTACAATTATTGCACTGTTTACAACTTTCGAATTTCGAACAGAGGTTATAGTAGGAAAATCGTTACACATTAGGAAATGTGTTACTATGTAAATTATGGTCAAAGGAAGCAATATCTTAAAAATTAAGCAACAAATTGTTGCATATAATTGCCACTCTCAATACGTTTGATTACATTGCAAAATTTAGTGACTGCCAGGTAGAAAAAAAATCGCATTTTTCATTACCTTAATCTTTTATTTCATTAGTTTGCTTTTGTGAAAAAAATATCAGCAGTGAAAAATATAAAAATAAATGCTGGGAATTTACCTGTGCGAATAAGTGAAGCAGCTTAATCCAATACGAAAATGTTAGTGTTCTGATCCATTCCACGTAAACTAATTTTTCTGTATGTTGATATTTATACTAAAAATGTGCTTGTATAGATTCACAGAAGTAGCGACGTGCACTTCAAAGAGAGATCTAAATTACACTTAACCAATATTTTTCTTAATCGCAGATGGTGATTGATTAAATGATCCGATGGCAGCGATATTGATGTGAAGAAGCAACTCGGCGCTTGGGGAATAACAGGGTAATTTCGAGGAAACCTAACGGGAAACCGTATTGGCGATCACAAGAGATAGGAAATGTACAGAGATGGACGAGGGACGGGGAGTTGGTCGAAGTAATCAGGCGTCAGTGGAGAGCAGTTCAAACAGACAAACCGCTCACAGGCGAAGTTGGGCGAGCGGATCGGAACACATGGCGAGAGGCGGAACCGTCGCGAAGGGAGACACGTCGGCGTTCGCAAATGGAAGCAGCGAATATGTTGTCCACTTTGTAGAATGAACCTTGTAATAAACTATGCTGCAAATATTAATTAATTATCATTAATTTCCTGGATGGCTCAGCTGATTAGTACTATTCTTATACAAGTCTTGTGAGATTTTGGAGAAAGACGTTTTATTCCCTTCATGACCGTTTCAAGCGTGTCCACACGTTGTATTGACTGCACAGAAGAGCGCTCTCAGTGTCTAGAACATTTTTTAAAGGTTTTAAAATATGTTTGGGTGTATACCAACGAGCTAGAACATACTACACAGAGTCGCTAAAGCGTCTCCTTCTTTGGAGCAAACTGAAGCCATGTTTTTTGGAGTCAAAGCAGCGCCCTTTGGAGAAACAGAGTATTCTAGTATTCCGTTTCGCGCAGGTTATAGCCGAGTGGACGCGACCCGCGTGTAATATATGTCCTCTTACTCTGCGTTTACGACCAAAATCCAATCATTTAGAAACGAAATCACAATACGTAAGAAGAACGAATTGAAAAACTTTAAAAACACGTTGCCTCCTGCATTGGTTATTCTCATAAGAATGGAAACTATTGAAACGCTATTGTAGTGAACATTCACTTTCAAGCGTTATGGTATTGCATTAAGAAGCAAACAGATTGAAAACAAGGCGGCAAACCTAAAAATGATATATTTGTGGTTTGATGACTTTTATTTTTCAGTTCGATGTCGAACATGCTGAAGGAATTGTGAATATTATTATTCTAACCACTAATATAATTTAAATACAGATAAACGAAAAGACAATAATATAGAAATAAAATTTGATACAAACAACATTAAGTACTACAACAGTTCTACACGGCACGACCATCAGGCTCCTCTCATGTTTTGACTGAAAACAACATGGTGGCACCTAGTTCATGGAGCGTTCACCAAGAGCGCTGAACCGACTATAGGGTCACTGTATGTACCGTTGAATAGTTTAGCTCGTTGGTGTATACTCAAAGATATACCTCTGCGAACTCTCATTTTTTGTTCACTACATTCGATAATGTGTAAATAAAATAGTTTTCCGGGATTATTGATTTATTATTTCAGAAGTAAAGTAAAGTATCCACACCTAGCAAATTGAGTATTTAAGAATGCTCATTCTGCTTTAAAATAATGTTTTATTATTAATGTTTGCTGCATGGGGTTTTTATTAATTACTTTAGAATATCATTCTCATCTCCAGAGTTTGTGATGTATGAACATTTGATTCCTACAATGTCCACAACCTCAAAATATTTTAGTACAGAGTTCAAACTCGTAATGGTTTTACCGGCTAATACTCTTAAAACTCTTGTATGACTCTGGCACTCTAGGAATGCTTGTCTTAATTTGTCATTTTGTAATTTGTTTTGTTAATTTGTCTCTTTGTCCTCAGATGGATGTTATTCTGTTCTGGAAGACACTTACACAGCATTTTCGACATTTTAGCCAGATGAAATTTTACTAGTTCTCGTTTCGCAGTCCGCAAAGATTAAGTTCTCAGACTTGACAGAACTGCAACATATAAGCTGGAACAATTTCGTCGTTGATGTATTGCTTGTGACGCTTTCAAATCCTATACATTGTACCACGTAACCCACGCGACCTGTAACCTCAGTGATATTGTAGTTTGCGTTCCAAAAGCAAAGTATATTTTACCTGAAAGTGATGTATTCTACATTCACTGTAGCGGTCGATGTGGAGACATCTCTACAATCGATAACGTATACCATAAATACGCTAATGCCTTATTATATATTATTGTATATTATTGTATTATAATACTTTGCATATAGTAATGATGTTACAAACAATACGCAGCTTATAATATAACATACAATTACATACATTGTATCACATACAGTCTACTCCGATTATAGTAAACTGCTGGGGAGTAAATTTTTGGTTCACTATATCAGAGGTTCACAATATCCGATGATGTGAAAATTAAATGGAATTTCTCCACAATTATTGAATTTATTAATATAGAGATACAGCATAATACATTAACTCACGAACTTACAGTTTCAATATCCCTATTTGTCCTTAAGAAATCAATTATTTTCAATTGTTTGCTTCGTCCATTTTTCATTAGTAGTTTCTTTACATTCTTCTTCAGAGTTCGTGCTCTCTCCATACTTGCTTCTGCATTGCCCACTGTCTCTAAGTATCTGAATGCAGTCTTGACTCCCTTCAGTGCCTCTTCCACTGTTGGAACACCATCCCACTCTCCGGAAAATCCTTGTACTCACCACATAAAATATGAGATCATTTCGGTAGCGGGATGGCGCAAGCGGGGGATGAAACTGATCGCTTTTCCGCACGGCGCAGGGGAGGGGGCTTGGCAGTCGCGCGCTTCCTCTTGCCTGTAGAACACAGCGTGCGTTTCCCCAGCGGAATATCAAGTAACAACAAGCTTGAAACTGAAACAAGCAATCGCGTGTCTCCGCCCACGCAGTAGCCCACGCAGGACACGGCCTTTCCTTTCGCAATGAAACTGGGTGGCGTAAGGTCATCAGAAAGGTCCACATTCCCGGTCCACTACCTTCTCCTGAGGGGAGACTTATTTGATTATGGCCTTTGGCCGACGATATTTTTTCCAAACTGCCTGGTGTTGGATTTTGTGGCACTGATACGACATTGTTTTTTTCAGGAAGGAATTCGTTTTCAGGAGTAGTACTTTCCTACGCCCTCTGTAGCCGAGTTTCTGGTTCACTATAATGGAATCTTCTTATGCTTATTTGTAATTCAAGTGAAACGGATCCAGTGACTTAAGCTCACTATAACTGAAGGTTCACTATATCTGAGTTCTTTATAACCGGAGTGTACATTAATGTAACCCCAATGAAGTAGACAATTTGGACAACCTTTGGGGAGAATATTTGGAGGATATTTAGAGGAAAATTTGAGGAATATTTTGAGAACAACTGAGAGGACATGCGTGGAACATATGGGACAGTATGTAGGAGAATATTTGGGGAATATTTGCAAGAACAAATGGAAACATTCGTGGGGACCAGTGATGAACGTGACGAAACATGTAGACCATATGGTAAACGTACGGAGGTACAAGCTGGAGAACATGGTGGAAACATGTGATGAACATGATTCATTAGTGATTTCGAGCGCGTCAACGGCTAAGTTCGTTAGTCCCATAAGTAGAGTACATGCCTTTATCACAGGAGGTGATAGTGATATTCTCCTTCCTTTGCATGGCGAGATCCTGCGACCTACAAGTCGGCTTCCCCCGACCAGGTATCTCCCTAGGCAAGCTTGAAACTGCCAGGAATCTCCCCAGGCAAGCTCGGACTAGTCTCTCGGCATGTGCGGTAGTGCAGTGCATGTGATGGCAAATGTTTGTAAGTGAGGGGTGAGGATAGCACCAAGAAGGGGTAGGAAAGATCGCGCGCGATCCATAGACCGTTTGCTAGGGTATTGTTACGACATTTGCCTGGTGTTGATCGGAGAAACAACGGAAAACTACCAGAGTAGCCGGCCGCTGGATTTCTTCTCCAGACTGGCTGAATTCGATTTAGCTGTGTAGCTTGAGTCGAAAATCCTGCCTCCGTCGGGACTCAAACCATATGAAACTACGGTCAGAGGCACTGCAGTAACATCAATTGATGCCCTGAGCCACTAACCCGGCATGACCCTCACAAAAAATCATAAAGGGCTGTGAAGAGGTGAGAAATGACGACGGGTGAAAACAACGAGACAGAAAAAGACTGCGCAGGGAGAAGAGCGTGCAGTGAGAAGGGAGCAAGAGACGTGGGGTTGAAGGGCATGACGCCGCGCACCAGTTAATTCCCCGCGCTCGATACGCAGCGCCCCTGGCGGCTGCGCCATCAATTACCGACGCACGCGCGGCCTAATGAAGCCCTGAATTATAATTACGGAAGGCCGCGGGCGGGCACCGGCCATCTTTCAATTGCGCAGACGCTTTTAGAGCGAGGCGGGGGAGGGGCGGGGAGGAGAGGGGCGGGACGGGGAGGAACGCGTTTCAGCACACTGAGTGACGTATCGAGCAGATGAGCAGGAGGGGAGGGAAAACATTGGCATTAAAATGAGGGCACGTCACGAACGATTTGTGTACATTTTCACCGCCAAGGGATAAAGAGATGAGTGAAAATGGAAGAGGAATGGAGGGGGTAAACGTAAATAAAGAGGACACTAAACAGAATACGAGAACTTAATTTACCAAGTCTGCAGAAAAAATAAGAAAATATTTAGCTGTTAATTCACAGTATTTCATCATATATCTTTGTTCTCACGCGTTATTGTATATTCCGTGAAGCAAATGTTCTACAAGAGATGACAAGTAAATTGAAAGGCTTACTATTATGTGCTTACCCAGGGTTGACAATATTCATTCTCCGAAAAGCGAATTTCCGATAAGTGTGACATGAAAGCCAGGTCCGCGCAATTGTTAATTCACTCAAGTACCGTTAATTAATTCTTGCTCAGGATGCGGTTAATCCATCAAGCTCTATTAACAGAGATGTCGCTCAAAGAACAAAGTGTAACAGTGAAGCGGACGAAGCTCAAATATGTTTACCAAAGGTCAGAGAATGAAAAATAGCTTTAGAATTTTCAAATCTTTTTCAAACTGTAATAGAAAATTGAAGCCAATACGTAATATAAAGAATAAAATTCTAAACTGTAACACTCGTTCTGGATGTAATTTGATATAATACAGTATTCTAACCTCTATATTATGATAATCCCATCATTGCTGATTCACAAAATTCCGAAGTGATTCAGGTTCTGGATGTAGCATGTTTTAGCACATCTTTTAATGATTTGTGTGAAGTGAAATCTACGAGTAGAAGATACATTTTTGTAATTAAAAAATATTAAGTAGAAAATGTTCCTAGGTTATTTTCATTAGAACCACCATCTTTACCCCTCGACTGAAATTGCCAGTTGACGGTTTACTTTCAGATTTATCCGAAATTTGTCACGTCAAAAAATTGAAGATAACTCTGTATTTATTCCATTTCATTGTTGGAACTCGTAAATAAAATGGAATTATTTTTAGTTTCATTATCATCAGATGCTCAGACTTGATACAAAGATTGTATTTGGATAGTAAACGTTCAGTACTGAGTAAGTATCTTCGTTCCTTTGGTCATTTAAAAAC
Source organism: Teleogryllus occipitalis (assembly GCA_011170035.1). Classification (NCBI taxonomy): domain Eukaryota; kingdom Metazoa; phylum Arthropoda; class Insecta; order Orthoptera; family Gryllidae; genus Teleogryllus; species Teleogryllus occipitalis. The sequence goes on along the minus strand of BLKR01007224.1, from coordinate 32,886 downwards.
ATTTCGTATCCAACTAACGTTCTTAAACTCCTCATCTCTGCAATTCCAAAATTCATTCTTTGTTGTTGTTTATATTCGCCATTCGGATTGATGAAATACTATTGTTCTGATGAGCCACAGTACTTATTTATGAAACAATTTAAACGAATTAAATTGACAACTTTCTGTTCGAATTAAATTGACAACCGCTATGATTCATTTTAAAATTTTGCTCATTGATTTAGAATTTTTTAGACACATTCATAATCCTATTGTATTGGACAGTAATACATAATCTTATTCTTAAAATGATAAATTATGAATATTTCCTTTAACGTGCCAAATTTCACGATTGTCTTCGACAGTTGTGTAAAGATATCACTTTAAGTGACCACTTTAAGGTGTCATCTTCAGATACTATGTATATGCATATCACTAAAAAGGCTTTAAGAATGTTAGCTAAATAACTGAAACGATGGCAATATATTACTCATGATTTAGACGAAACCCGACCAACATTCAATCACAGCATTAAGTAGTAAACAGTGTAATTATTGGTTCTTAGAACATCAAGGGCAAGATCTAATTCTCCTCGCAGGGGTGGCGCGCGCCATACATGTGGGGGCTGGTTCGGGGGTGGGGGCTGGGGTCAAAGCCCAGATCGGTGGCGGGGAGCGCCTCAAGTCGCACCGCAGGCCGACGCGGCGGGCGCAGAGGGGGACGGGAGGGCTGCGGCTTGAGCACGCATGAGGGGGCGGGGGGCAGGAGGGACACCGCCGGAAGGGAGCGTGACCGCAGAGCCCCCCTTCCGCGTCCCCGCCCTCGCCGGCTCAAGCCCCCCGGCGGGGTGGCTCGGCGCCGCGCCCCGCCCCCTGAGCTCCGGGGATCTCGGCCCCGGCGCAGGGACGAGCACCCGGGCTTTGCAGCGGACCGGCAACACGGGACACGACACGCACATATATTCGCGCGGCGAGGGTGCCGAGGCCCGACCCGACCGCCCCACCTTTAACCGCACATTTTCAGTGTTTTCGAAGGTTCTTGACACGGATACACGCTCTGATAAGTTTTATTAAAAACTTTCTATTATCTGCTTATGTTATTGTTTCTTCTTATTTTGGTTTCTTCTTTCTGTTCTTTCCTTCTTATTCAAGTCGGCTTCTAGGAAAGAAAAATACATGAACGTGTGGGCCAGAAAGCATTCTAGCAGTGTTGTCAAATTTACGTGGGAAAGTATCAATCGATGTTTGTAATGAAATTTGTAATGAAAAGCTTGATTTTTTACTACTTATTTTAGTATGCTTGCACAAATTAAAGAAATTTACAATTATTCAGATAATAGTGAGGAAGATATGATAAAGGGCAAGTTTAGGGTTTAATAAAATTATTCTGGAGTATTTTTAGCAATGATGTTTCGACGAAGACACGAGCAGCCAGACTTTGGTGTGGACCGGCGGCGGCGGAGTGGCAACACAAGACAAGGCATTTTCTATACCAATAAAAGTGACTTCGACGACATGTAACCGACATACCACAAAAAGTAGCGTGTGAATAGGTATGAAATTTTTACAGGCTCTTCTTCAGGATTGTCGCTGTATCCTTGCAAAATTTGGTAAAGATTAACACAACCCATATGCGGAAAATATATAATTTCAATAATATGTTGGTAGAAGCACCGCAACCTTTCTTCACCTCTCGATTAGAGTACGTGGTTCCTAGTATATTACGCCAGACGCCAATAGTGGTGCAGCAAAACTGGTACCTGATTTATTCGCTAGAAGCTAGTAGTGCATAAGATGACAAAAATTTCATCAATAGCAATGTGTTGTAAAATAAAATAAAATAAAATAATAGTATTTTATTAAAATTTGAAGCAATTACGTTACAAATAATAATATTAAACACCGTGGTTAACATAAAATTGATCTTTTCCCTCATTCGCAAGGATTGAATATGAAGGAAGCCCGAGTAACGCTGGGTATTTCCTTGTATACTATATTCGCAAAGCGAGGGCCCTGCTGTTTATCCAGAGTTTCAGAGTGATTTTGAAGACTGTTGCCCACGGATACACACGCTGATATTATTTATTTTAATTTCTTTGCTTTTAATTGTGTTCTTTGGTTTTTTTATACCTTATTTTCGTTTTTACCTCCGTCCTACTTTCTAGGAAAGGAAAGAAAATTATGTCAGTGGGTCAGAGACCGTCATAGCCAAGTTATCGCAGGGACCGTTAGGAGTTAGTTATCCAGCACCTAATGAAATTTGTAGTGAAGAGATTAATAAAATCATTTATTTTCGAAGATGTTGGCATTACTCATTGAAAATAGCTTAGAAATACCTATGTGTTGAATATCACAAAGAGAATAGTTGTAGGAAGTAAACGGATAGTTGGTATAGGTGTTTTTAAAGATCTAGGAGAGTAAGAAATACCTACAAAATATTTACAATTTGCGACATGTTTTAATTCATTTTGTTAATTTTCCAAACACACTGTATTCCAAATGAGACTACTAGTAAGTTGATTCTCCAAAATTGTGAAATAATTGGTTGAAAAAAAAACAGGCGCCATTCAATTCCTCAAAATATGGACCTAAAATAAATACAATGACCATAAATTGTCATTATTTAAATGTAAGTGAAAACGACGTGTTCAGAAAAGGGGATAGAGTGTAGTTTTTTACTCAAGTAAATTCATGTAGTTGTTTATAGGAATAAACATGTCCACACTATAACTTCATATCGTGACCATCAATGTATTCTGGTGCTCGAGAATATTGAGATTTCTCAAAAACCAATACTTTAGAGGAGAACGGTTTTCCACTGAACAAGCCTCGTATTTTGAAGTCAAAGAACAATATACTGTATATTCCGCTCGTCAGTTTACCTATCATCATGAATTCTGTATGCCTATGTTTTCTCATCTAATTTTATCATAGAACTAAAACCTGACGACACTTGGCATGACTACCCTTGTTCACCGACGACATTTATTTCTACAAATTCAATGTTTCTCAAACAAAATTATTAATACATCATGAAACAAACCGTTGTGTTAATTTATCCTTTAATTAAGGTTTTCCTGTGTCGCCGGTTCATGGAGCGTGTTTTACGCGAGGCCGCTCCCCTAAAACTTGTTGAACCACTGGGAACGACGGAGACCGAGCACGCAGGCCCACGACGACGAAAGCCGGATAATAACCAGTCCCATTCTATTACTGCTCGTCTTAAACTTGGTCTCCCGGAAACACAAGAGTTCTCCGGCGACCATTTTTACACCGGTCTTCCACAAAGTCGAAAAAAAAGCAAAAGAGAAAAGTCTTCAGTAAACACCCTCAACCTCAAGTTCTGCCACTCAGCCACGGGTCAAGATCACAGAAGGCGTTTCGTTTTTCCGCACATCGCGGAAAAGTTGGGAACTCCAATTTCCACGCGCTCTACGGCTCGCAGCTGGCAGGGAGGCCATTTCACGCCCGGAAGTGCGGAGCGGGACCGCGCGGGGCGTTGCCTTCGCGTCGTCGTCGCCGTCGCTAGTGAAATCCGGTTAGACGGCGGCTGCTGTACCCCAGTCCCGGCGAGAGGGACGGTATGGACGGACGGTCGGGTCGTGTTTCATCTGCGGATAGATCGCCTGGGGTTTGTGTGAGCAAAGGAATTTTCTTCCCTTGCGTTGCTTCTTTTGCGCGGAAAATTTAGGAAAATATCCCCGACGAAGCAAAACGAAAGTTGATAGGAGAACAGAGTGAAATATAAGATATGGAATAGGGAATCATACTGTATACGTAGTAGCTTTTTGAAAGTATTTCTTATACCAGACGCCTTTATTTGTGAGATTTCCTTCATTATTAAAGTTTTTAGCAGTATACTAGTATACTTACCCTACTGCGTAAGGTGAGTATGTGTTTGGGTGTGTGCGAATGTTAGAAGAATGGCAATGAACTTGGTACGAACTAAATTCTGAAATACTTTTTATGTAATGGATAATAATGTAAAAGACAATATATTTTTCTACGTCATATTCTGATAGTTTTTAACAATATTTTTATGTACTGTGTGACTGAACAAACATATCGTTGCTGAATTGTTTAATTAACAGTTTTGTTTTGTATAAGAAAAAGAGCTACAATGATTTCCCTAAACACTTTCATTAATAAATAATTTTAAAGAGTTGTAGATAAACGTGTTTTAGAGCAGTTGGGGTATTTATTCATATTTAAATAACAGTCTTGTTATTTTTAGACATAACAATAAAATAATTTATTATTATAAAAATCTTTAGTTTCATAAATAATATTCGACATTCATTTATTTGAATGAAGAAAAATAATTTAATCGTAGTTCAGATTTCTCTTGATTTAAAAACATGAACTGTGGTGGGAGGCAAAGGCAGGGGAAGGGGATACCGAAATTGTCGCGAGCCAAATCCTCTTTGAAGGCGTGTTTTCTTTCGCTTTGCCGTGAGATTTGGCAGCCTAGACGGATTTCATCAGCAGGTATCGCGCGACACACTTCTGGCAACGCATTTTAGCAGTTGCAGAAATTTTCTTTTCTCGTGCTATTTCTTGCTTTGCACCCGGTGCAAACGCCTTGTAAAGTTTCAAAATGAAAAACGTGTGTAGAATAAGACTAAAATATGACTAGTATACACAAGTGACATTTTTTATGTTGAAGTAAGTCCCTTAACGTAAAATATTTTCTTAAATTTCTTCCTAAATGTTCGTTTTTTGTAATATAGCATTTTAAATAATTAGTTGAAAAATGTAAGAATTTGTTTTCTCTGAAGTCAATTGGTTCAATAATTTCTAGCAATATTTTCTGTCGTATCATTATACATTTCTTCAAAGGAAGAATTATTTACTAATAGGAATATTGTTTCGTCTAGTGTTACCTTTTTCGGTCGTCTAAGCTATCTGACGTGTTCGTAAACACTTGAGACCAAAAATGACACAGACCCGATCGGAGGAAAAGTGTTGAATTCTTTTATAAATATATTTTGAAGACATCAAACTCAATGATGTACAGCAAAATGAGTAAAAATATCTGCTTTAATAAATAGTTTTCTTTACGTATATTTGTCCTTCTCTAAACTGCAGTTACTCACATTTTTCAACCTTAGATTAATCTTTACGTTATTGTGTTTTTATTGGATTTACGAAACGCGATAGGTTCAGTTTCGTAGCGCTTCTTCTTGAGTTACTATATCTCATACATGTCTGGCATTTCCTCCAGATTTATTCAGACTCGTAGATAAAATTTCCGTAATCTTTATTATTATTATTTCGGTATAACTTCTGCTTATACAATTTAATACTTTCCAATTCTCGACGCCATCCATCCTACTTTCACATTTCTTTAAGTCTTCTATCTCCTCCGCACGAAGGCTCCTTCTTTTCCTGTTCCTCTCTCCGAACGCAATAAGCTCTCTTCCCCACCAGAGCGCTATCTCCTTCGCACGCTCTTTGGCGGCGCTGCGTGGCGCGGAGCGGAGTGGCGGGGCGGGGTGGGGCGGGGCGCCGCTGCATGGACCGGATGGGCGAAGTGGATCGGGGTGGGACGGGGCGGGGCGGAGCAGGGCGGGGCGGAGCAGGGCGGGGCGGGGCGAGGCGGAGCTGCGTGGCGGGCGTGGCGCGGAGCAGTGCGGGGTGTGTGTGTGCCAGAGGGGCATCCGACCTAATCGCTATTGAATTTGCGCGACGCAGTGCGGCAAGCCTTCATCGCCGCCAACGCCGCTGGGGCCTCCGCTTCAGTCTACGTCTCCACCTCCGAAATCGCTATCGCCATCGTTACCAATATCTCAACCAGCGCTGCTTCCTCTATTTTCCTTGTCATCTCCTCTCCCCCTAACCTTGCTATCATCCTCCTACCACCCCGCTGCCACCCCCGCCGCCTCTGCCATCTCCCGCGCCATCTACCCCGCCGCCATCACATGCTACCACCGTCACCAAATCCCCCTCCGCCATCTCCCGCACCATTTGCTCCGTCACCGCTACCAACACTGCTTCCACCCCCGCCACAACCATCGCCGCCACCACCAGCACTATCGCCACTGCCACCGCCACCGCCACCGCAGTTATCTTCTTACGTCGACACCCACTCTGCATCCGAGACATCACTTTTACCACTATAGCCGTCCAACCGACACCCCCTCTTTCTCGACCTAACCCACCATCCCTGTCATCACATCCACCATTGCCGCCACCTCTTTCGCCAGAGCTACAACCGCCGCTTTTATCACGACCACCGCCTCTACATACCTCTCGTGCCATCTCTTTCACCTCCGCCGCCACTCATCCACGCCCATCCAAACCACCACCTTCGCTACCCAATCCACCCATCTGACACCTCCTTTTCCTCAGCCTAAACCACCACCCTTGTCACCACAGCCGCAGCCGCCGGTGCGTGGCCGGGCATACATTACCACGGCGACGCGGCGGCGAGAGGAAGCGCGTCCATAGCGGGCGAACGAGAACCTGTTGCGCGGAGGCGGAGGAGGAGCTAGCGGTTTTCGCCGCGGAAGCTTTTACCTCGCGCGCGCCAAATCGAATCCGCTACGCTTCCTGCTCTCATTCCGCTGCCGCCGTTGTCGCCGCCGCCACCGCCGCCACCGCTGCCACCGCCGCCGCCGCCGGCGAAGCGCTTGCCCGTTCTGAGGACGCGCCGCCGCCGCCGCCGCCTTGGGTTCGCTGGCTCAGCGCCTCTCGCCCCGGCCAACGGACGCTCGGACGGCGCGCGGCACGTTCGGAAACTCTGCGCGCGGAGGGAGCTTATTTCGAGCGCCGGCCGTCCCTTCTAGGGTGAGGGGCGCAGCCACCGACTGCATGGGGTTTGCCGTTGCGTGCTGCAGCAACTAAGGGCTTGCGCTGTTGCAGTAACTTTCCCTTCGTAGACTTCAATGACTGTACTTCTCTGCATTCATATTTACTACATTTTGAGTAATGGAGTCGGTGTATGTAATTCATGTATACTAACGTATACTTACCATGCCACTAATATGCAAACACTAGAATGAATAATAGTTCGTAACTGAAAATGTTTTGAAATATGTATTTTTATCATGTGTCATGTCTCGTATTACGATTATTTGTTTCATGTATGCAACAGTTGTGCTGGTTCGCCACGGTACTTAGCTACACTTCCGCTAGATGGCGGCTTGTTATGACAGGTTTTCGTTCGTTTCGACGTCACGAGAAAAAAACTGTTTGGCTGAGTAAACCGTGCGTCTGTTTCACTGTCATTGAATCTCAGACAATTCCGTTACGATTTCTAGTGTAAAATGGCAAATTAAAGAATTTGGGACGGTAGAACCGTGTTAACAGAAGTGAGTATTTTGAAGGTAATTGGATGTCACATCTATGACCTCTATCGCAATGAGGTCGCTATAGAAATGTCCCAATCGGTGTGACTTTTTGGAGTTCATGAGTATGTCAACCTCTTCATGTGTTTGCTAATGCAGAAGTAAGAAATATATTGAATATTCCATTCACGTGCTTGTACTATCATGCAAATACTTTTAGAACTTTTCTGGGAGAATCTGAATACATGACGCAGGCAACTATGTAACTGACGACCTATTTGTTTGTTATGACACAATGTATTATACATGATCACTGCAATCACCCTACACAGGGGCTCTCCTTGCCCACCGAGATTGGATGGGATTCACGAATGCCTTCGGAATTACATCTATCACTGTGAAATCTTTCTCAGAAACAGCTTAAGATTGCGTGGATTAAGCACTGTGGTGGAAACTGTCTTCAGAATTATGGCTGTTGTAGCAGATAGGTTTCGTAGAAACCAGATGTATCGCCTCTTAGGAAACATCATTCTCACTCGGATCAGAAAAAACTCTTTCTGGGGTGCAGCGTTACATCTGATAGTAGATCTGACTCCGTACATTGCTAGCTACGTAGCTCAAAGATACACACTATATACACACTATATCTATGACTGTTGGGAAGTTCCCGTGAATTCTTAGCGGCATTTTTTTGCATACGGGTGATATGTTTCTCTTTATCTTAAACCTCACTTTATGAAAAAGATAAGAACTTATCCGATTTTGTATTTTACATAAAAGTGAAAAAATTGCATATGTTCAACATAACATACAAAATCATCAAACGAGCTGCAAGACGTGTCATATACTAATCAATCAAAACTCATTAAAAGGGCGGTTCACTGTAAGTTTTTAATTTGTATTCCGTATATTCACATTTTCTGGCCAATACGGTTACCGCCGCCAGGATTCTATTTTTCAAATGTTTCGTCTCTATAGCACGATAGAATGTCATATTTAATTTTGTAAAGGTTTCGATTCTAATTTTAAAATTAGAGGTTCTACAACGTTACATAAGTTCTCTAATTACTTCTAATTGATACGTTATGTTTTGCAAAATCCCCGTCTCCGCCTTCCTTTCCTTCCCACCTATTTCGCCCACTCTTTAACGCTTTCGATTTCGCCGCCTCAACTTCTCTGTCTCCACTCTGTTCACTTTCTTTACTTGCTTCATTCATGCTTCCGGGGACATCAACAGCTATGATCATTAGTCCCATTAGTGAAGTAAATGTTTTATCGAGGAGGGAGGCGGTGTTCCTCCTCGTTGGATGGTGAGATCCGAGGGAGATCTACACGTCAGCTTGCGGAGAAATTCCCCCTCCAGGTATCTCCCACCAGAGGGGGGCACCACCCCAGCCGCGACAACCTCTAAGCTCCCCACTGGTCTCGCGTTTCATGTGGTAGTGTAGGGCATGTAAATGCATGTGTGTATAAGTAAGGGGCGAGGAAAGGACAAGGAAGAGGAAGGAAAGATCGCGTGTGCTACGAAACGCGTTTGTTAGGGTACTTCTCCGGCATTCTCCAAGTGTTGATCGGAGAAACCAAAGAAAAGTACCGGTCAGAGCAGGCAGGTACTAGATTTCTCCTCCAGTTAACGGCTGAAATCGACCTAGCTATTAAGCTAGTGTTGAAAATTCACCACCGTCGAGATTGGAATCCTAGAACTTCTCGATCAGAGACGCTGTGGAGACAGCGACAATGCTGACACTGAGCGAGACTCAGCCGGTCCCTGCCTCCGTCGTTCACATCTCTGCCTTACTTGTCGTACCTTCCTTACCTGCCATATGTTACAGCGATACAACGATTTCGATGTTTTCAAAATATGGATGTTTTTACAATAAGATGTATTTAATGTAAGTTTACTAAATATGATATTTTTTTTACCCTGAGGTTTCGTTCTCGATATTTTCCACGGAAAATCTTTCATTTTTGAATAAAACAAAGTACTATAATAAGAAAAAAACTAATAAGTTTTAGGTATCCATAAATAGAACATTTCTCTGACCCGAGTGACGCAAAGTGACAAATAACTTAGTTTAGTTTCCTTCGATAAATATTGACCGTTGTTTATCACATCAGACTGAAATCATAGTTTTGTTAATTGTTGTGAAAATTTTTTTTGGTATTGTTTTTTCGGTTAAATCTGAATTACAACACCCAGCGCGAACATTAATGGTCGAGGTCAATAATCCAGTTTAACAAAGTTTAAAAACGTCGCTGGTTTTAGATGATGCATTATTAACACGAATGTTTTCATTTTCAACAACGATGATTTCTAACAACAATGTTTTGTTGGCGGCGTCTCACTCCATCACCCTCTTCACCCACCGTTTCCATCGCCACCGTCTTGGCACCTCGGCCACCTGCCTCAAATCTGTCTTCCTCATCTCCCCTTCCCTGTCTGTGCTTTTCCCGCGATTGTCTCGCCCGCTTCCAACTTCCCCCGATGCCGCATGCATCGCCACGTACTTCCCGCCTTGATCTTCCCCGTTTCAATCACCGCCTTTCCCACCGCCACCTTCCCGCCACCACCGCTGCCTGTATCGCCTTTTCACCTCTCCCTTCCTCCGAATCTATCCCTCCCACAACGTCGCCGCGCCCTTCGCCGCAGGCGCCGCCACCGCCGACGCGTTCCTCAGCCTTTTTAGCGCGGGCGATCGAGTTGCAGGTTTACGGGCGCGGCGCCGCCCGCCGCCCGCCGCCTGCGCCGCGCCGCGCTGATAAGGCAGCGCGGTGGCAGCCACAGCGACCGAAAGGCGACGGAAGGGTTGGGGCGCGAGGGGAGAAGCAGGGCGTGTGCAGAGAGAGCGGCGTGTTGCTGGAGGGAAGGGAGAAAGGAGAGGGCGGGCGTTGTGAATGTGTGCGGGAAAGGTAAGGGGTGTGAGTGATAGAAAGAAGGGTAAACAGGTCGTGCCTGTCAAATGGTGTAGACACTGTCTACACTGTCTACTAGACAAACGGTTTGGCGACGAGAATGAGATAGAGTAAGCGGAGCTGGGGTTAGGTTGTTTCCTCCTAATACGGGTGGCGGGGCGGTGGGTGGCGGGGCGGTAGGTGGCGGGGCGGTGGGTGGCGGGGCGGTGGGTGGCGGGGCGGTGGGTGGCGGGGCGGTGGGTGGCGGGAGGTGGGTGGCGGGGAGGTGGGTGGCGGGGAGGTGGGTGGCGGGGCAGTTTGGTGGCGTGGCGGTAGGAGGGCATGGTAGGAAGCGTTACTTTGCGGTTACACGACTGGTCGTTTCCCGTACGACTAAGGGTCTCGCGATACGATCTCTTTCTGCGAAAGGGAAGCCAGGGAACGGGAGGAAGATATCGCGAGCGCGTTATGACGCGAGGGGAAGTAATCTTTAGGAAATTTTAAATATTAATAGCTGTTTAATATCTAATGGTTCCTGTGGTTCTTAAACGATAACTGAGCGTGCGGAAGTTCAAAACGGTCTTCATTTGCAGGAACATTTTGATGAAAATTATTGACTTTTGTTCTCAACTGACTTCTTGTAAACGTATTAGAGATAACAGTTAAAACATGAGAACTACTGATACTTTTTGATTTAGCAATTTATGATGATGATTTAGGATTAATTTTCTCTTTATTAATATGAGAGAAATAATTTGGCAATGTAGTCTACGTCGCACATACACTTTTTAGTTACAATAAATATATATCTATTTCACTTTAATAATTACTACAAAACTTTTTTTTGATGCTTCTTTTTGCTAAAATTGTTCAGGTATTTAAATGCTCGCTTTCTTCGTTTCCACATTTAAGAGAATATTAAAAAATCATTCTAAAAATACTAAAATTCTGTTACAATGTTTGAAGTAATTCGAAAGCAATCTGTTTCTTTATTTCCTTTTCAACTAGCTCTACTACCCGGCGTTGCCATTGTTTAATCTTCAATCGCACAAAAAGCAAATTACTCGAACTATTGTGTAAAATGGAAGCATTTTTATATAAATATCTTCTCTGCTCCGCATATGCCTTTCACCTTCCATTTCTTCCAATTCCTTTCAGTCCGCTCCCTCGGTTCCGCTTCACACAGCTTTGTACCATTGCTCTTTTCTCCGCCCCCCATCTTGTTCTGCCTCTTCTCTCCCACTCCCCGGGTCTCGGATCGCCACGCCTGTCCCCGACCTCACAATTCCCGTCCTGTTCGGTCATGGCTCGCATCATCCTGCCATGCTGCGCATTAAATTGCGTATTGTCATTTTTTTGTTATACGTATCTGTATGTGAATGGAGATTTTTTTACTGATGAATATACTCAGTCTTTATACGATACTATAACCACACTATTTCAACATTTAATTTTAATAATAGTATGACCCGGCATGAAAAGCGGAACATGGTTAAAAATATCGAACACGTTTCACAATAGTCACCAGAATAAAATGTATCGTGATTTGTTATAACAATAGAACCGAAACACAAATACTCAATATTAATATTAATAATTTCTTGAATATTTGAGCGAATATTTTGCGAAACTCATGAAATTTAAAGTGAACCTCTACTATTTTACATATTGATCACCATTTAAGTTCTATTACATAGCAACAACGCAATCCATTATCTATTTTTTAATATTAAAAACTTCTTTTGATAATCAACTTAAGTTCAGAAATGTAATTGATGATTTTCTGTCATATTTCGATTACGTTGTTAATTTAGTCCATTGCATCCTATTCGTATTTTGGGTTTATTTATTGAATCAGTATTATCTCTAAAACATACTTTTAGATATGTCAATCTTATTCCTCAAAGTTAAAACTATGTAGTTGAATGTATGCAAACTGTTATACCACTACTTCATTCTACCCATTCACCACATTATTACATTTGCAGGGCCTCCGAGGCCTTAACGTTTTCTGTTTCGCTTTTTACTCAGCAAAGCTACATTTTGAGGGCTTTTACTCATCTTCTGTCATTCTTCTCTCATTTTAATCACTGGTAAAGGAAATTCTAAGAAGTTACATAGGTATATCCTGAAAATTGATTCTATTACGTCAATGCAAATGGTAATAGTTAGTTACCAAATAAATATAGTAAAATATCTTTTATAATATGAGATTGGAGAACAGGCTTATAGGCAATTTTACAATGAATCCAGGATTGCAATACGATGTTACGATACGAATATAGTACATCATTTTATTCACATTTAAAATATTCTATTGTACTATACTTTTCGTTTAAATTTGATTATTCATGCTGCAAAAGGATGGCTGATGGTGATAGTAGTCAATAGGAAACCATTCATTTAAGAATATACGTTCTAATTATACATATAAGGAAATTGATATCATTTTCCATTATTTTCTCTTAAAACAATCGAAGTAAATAAACAAATTTCAGAACGGAGAAAGAGGGAACAAAGGTTTCGTGCGTGCGAAACAAAGAGCGAGGCCGAAAATCGTCGGCAGTGCAGCGATGCGGATGTGGGGTGATGGCTGGGGGTGGGGTGGGGGTGGGGTGGGGTCGACGAAAGGGCAGCTCGGGGCGGCGGGGCCTTCCCGTGAGGGCTGTGCAGTGGCTGCGGCGAGCGCCGTGCCCGGGCGCCAGGGGCCGCGGGGGCGGGCGGGGACGGCGGCTCGGGAGCAACTCGGCAGCCCCACCTGGCGTGTTTACTTCGCAAGTGGCCGTCCTGCCCCCTCTGCTCCTCCTCCGGAGCCGCCCGCGGCGCAAGCCGTCGCCGTAACTCTGCCCGGATTTACTGCCGCATATTTCACGCGCCGACACCGGCTAAAAAGCTCTGGCGGCCGCGGCGCCTGCTAAATGCTGTGCGCGCAGCCCCCGCGGCCTGCCCTGCCATGCCGCCACCAAGCCGTCCCTTCCGCCCCTCATTCCAGTGCCAACTCCTACATCTATTGCCCGAGTCGCAGCCCCCGTCCTCGTCACCTTTTCTGTTACCATCAGCCCCGCCACCGTCCATTCCCCCTTGCCCACCTCGCTCATCTCCACGCCCTCGTCCTCGCCGCTCTCTTCACTCTAGCCGCCCTCGCCGCCCTGCCCGCCCTCACCGCCGTCGCCACCGGCGCCGCCGGCGCCGCCCTCACCGCCCTCGCCACCCTCGCCGCCCTCGCCGCCCTCGCCGCCCTTGTCGCCCTCGCCACCGTCGCCGCCCTCACCGCCCTCGCCGCCCTCGCCGCCCTCGCCGCCCTTGTCGCCCTTGTCGCCCTCGCCACCCTCGCCGCCCTCGCCGCCCTCGCCGCCGTCGCCGCCGTCGCCACCGTCGCCGCCCTCACCGCCCTCGCCACCCTCGCCGTTCTCGTCGCCCTCGCCACCCTCGCCGCCCTCGCCGCCCTCGTCGCCCACGTCGCCCTCGTCGCCCTCGTCGCCCACGTCGCCCTCGTCGCCCTCGTCGCCCTCGCCACCCTCGCTTTGTTCTCTGCTCTCAGCGTCGACGTCGTCCTTACCACATTCGTCGTCCCAGGTCACCTCCTCCACCATAGCCGCCACCTCCGTTTCTTGTCCCACCACCGCCCGGATCTCCCCTTAAACCTCTGCCCTCCCTGAACTTCCGCTACCCATTCGCCCCCACCGCTCTCGTTACCCCCTGTGCCCCACCTGCCCCCACCTCCGTCTGCCTCGTCGTCCCCATCGCCCTCCGCCCCGGCGCCGCCCCCGACAACCTCGCTTGCCGCCGCCGCCCCCGCACGGCAGCGCTGACGCCCCGGGAGATAGGGCGGCTCCGGCGAATTAATAGAGAGTTTTCGCCCCGGCCACGTCGCCCACGTTATACTTCACGTCGACGTCGTTACAGACACGGCCAATCCCGCGGCGGGAGGGTTAAACCGAGGATTAGAACGACAGGAGAGGATGCTTGCAGGCACAGGGCGCAGCTCAAACGGCAGGTGCGTATATCACTTCAATGAAAAAGTGCCTTCGTGAAGGCGATAATAAATTACTTTTTGGAGAGGAGGTAAATTGCCAGTATGTTGTTCGTTCTTTTAATCAAGTTTATGAATTGCTACGACGATGTTTATTTATCGATTATATTGAGGAAATAAAACAACAGACCTCATTTATTTCATATTGTAAAGTAATTTGTTCATGTGTCTATTGTCGTCAGTACGTTTAATAGTTTCCAACACTGGAAAACTAAATAGACGAGCCTCATGCACATAGGTGCTCCGGAAAAGTTTTCTTTTAACTATTAGTTTGGTTAATGAGTTCCATTTCCATGAGTTTAAATAAAATGACAAGGAGCTGTTAATGTACTTTTTGTTTACGTTACTGCTTTCTTGTTTGCATAGGCGTGATCAAACTTGTTTATGTGAATACGTGCGTATAATTATGCATCCAAACAGTGTTTGTCACGAACGTGACGAATTAACGACACTAGCGATTCGTAGAGTTTGCAATTTCATTAGATGTTAAGAACCCTACATTTAGAAAACGAAATAGATTTTTGAATTACTTCTACATACCATGCTTTCTTACATCCATCCTACCTTTATTATATCGACAAAAATATGAAATGCCTTTAATGATACAAATATGAATGTGCACTTTTAACATAAAAACATTCATCGAAAAAAGAAGACTTTTTTACTATAGGTTATTTCAGTAAATGAGTAGAGATAAATATTATATCTCATTGGTAGACAAAAATAATGTATTTTGAACTAAATATGCATGTTTATCGCCGAATTTGCCATTGGAATGCAATACACTGATCGTATGTTTTAATCACGTATAACGACACAATTATTTTACTTCAATATATAAACAAATCAATTGATACGCTGAATTAAAGGGGATAAATTGTCAACGTATGAATGTTACATATTCAGTCGACCTCTGCTCGTGCTACTCACGCAAAGAATTCAATTCACCATCGTAACACTATCAACAAAATTACAAATTGAATGAAGTAAGTTACCAACACACTTCTTCATTTGATATTCTCGGACAAAGTGATAAGTCTTGCAGAGGCAGAGGCATTGACCTCTCCAAGAAAACCTGTTCTGTCTGCGTTTGGTGGCAGAGGAGAGCACAAAGGTTGAGTTGGCTCTTCAGAATTCAGCTTGATCGGCCACCACCAAACCCGCTGCGAGGCGTTGCTCTGAGAAACGAAAGCTGTGCCATAATGGCAATTTCTGAAGTGTCAGCCGTGATGTGGTTTTGAGTGTTATTAAATTGACTATTCCACTGAAATTAAAACCAATAAGGTATGACTATACATAAAAAATGTCTCAATCAGAACGGTGGATCTCAAAAAGTTTATCAATTTTTCTATCCAATTTTTCTTACTGCTTCTCCCTAATGGCCAATCAAAAACTGTTACTCACCTTTCTTAGGAAACGGAATGCATCGATCGATATGTCGATGTCCAATGAAATGCATATGTACTATAACATAACCTCTTTGATTTTCAAATACCTTTCAGTTATTTTCGATATATGGCGCACTTTAGAACTGTTTTGGACATAATTTCATTCGTGGAATAGTCCTATTAAATAACACTCGTATTTTGGAAATTATCAGATAAATCCCCTCCTCACTTCCTGAGTCAGACATTTATCGACATTTTCCAAAGCACTCACATTACCTATGACAATGAATAGTTGATAAAGTGAATTTAAAAATATAGGACAAGGGATTCACCAAAATTTCAAAAAGTAAAACATCAAATAAATAGAAGAGTAATAGTAGCATACATACATATATTTATTTAAATATTCAACATTATTCACTGACAGACCATTAAACAAACTGAATTGTGTTCTCAAACAGCTACAAGCCCCTGCTCGATAGACTGGCCCGCGGTACACCGTTGCTGTGCGTGACTGCCAAGTTTTATGAGTCGTTAGTCAAATAACACACTTGCAATATGACGACGTGCATAAAAAGCGATGCGAGTTTTACCCCTTCATAAAAATATTAAATTATTTTATAGTTTATTTTGTGCGTCTAAAATATTATTGTTGCTTTAATAATAATTATTATAACATATTTTAGATAACACAATTTAAATGAATTAAAACAAAACCAAAATATATTGATCCATCTATTGATGAGTGGCACATGGATTTTACTGTATTAATCAGCCATAGGAGGGAGATGGTTAAGCGTCTATCGTGCGAGGGAGAGAGCGAGTGTGAAGACTGAACATAGAAGTCTGGCGGAAGAAACTTCGAGCAAGCCCTTTGTCATGCACTTTTTCTGAGCAATAGCGGGCGACCCGTGGAGTCATGGAAAAATCTCTCAGCTATTGTGAGTACCGATATTCAAATTTCTGATTATCTACGCAGAATTTGATACATAAAATGGGCTAGCGGAAGGATTTCTCGTGGTTCTCACATCACCCCTACCCCTCAATTCACTGTTGCTAGGTAGTGCTCAGTGCATTAACTGATGTCTCTGCTGTGTCTCTGACCGGAGGTCCTAGGTTCGAGATCCCGACAGAGACAAGATTTTCTCACTAGTTTGTAAGCTAGGTGGAATTCAGTCGCTGTCTGGAGGAGAATTCTAGAGGCCGGCAGCACTGATCTGTAGTTTTCCGTGGTTTCTCTGATCAACACCAGGCGAAAGCCGGAGCAATACCCTAACAGACAGGCCACGAACCGCGCATGATCTTTCTTTCCTCTTCCTTGTCCTACCCTCACCCCTTACACACACATTAAAATGCACTATACTACCAAACATAACCGGAGACCGGTCGGGAGCTTAGAGCTTGTCCGGGCTGCGGCGGTGCCCTGCTGGTGGGAAATACCTGGTTAAGGAAAACTCCGCTAGCCGACGGTAGGTCGGCGCCTTATCTCGCCATCCAGCGAGGGAAGCACACAGCCATATCCCAATGGAAAACATGGTATACACTTACGGAGCTAATGAGCTCAGTAGTTGATGCGCCCGGAATCACTAACAACCATAATCATCACCATTGCTCCACCACATCCATTTCAAAGTATTCATCACACATCATTCATTCACTAAAATAATTCATCGCTGGTGTATCTGGAATGAATGGGTTTTGTTGGGTGGATCGTACTAAAGTTTAGTAATAATGTACTCCCCAAAGGCCTGACCCATGCACTCGTTCACGTCGGCGATCTACGTCTACTTCCAGACCCGGGTTCAACTCCACACTGCAACATTGCTCACGTCATCTCTCTCCTCCATGGACTCGTCTAGGATTTCGCCCAATAATTTGTCCACGCCTGCACTCACACATCCTTCACGCCGTGGCCTTGACTTCAAACTTCCCCGCTGCACATTCAGTGAGAATAATATTCTGATAAAACTAGTGTACCATTTGTGTAATATGATCCGATTTCATCGTAGTACCCTCAGTTAGGTACACAGCACTTGTAGACGACGGCAAATGTTAAATGAATGGTTGCACTACACGCATAAGAAACAATCTTCATATGTATCAAGCAACTATTAATAGTACTTCTAGTTGTTGCTGTGAGAGCGAATCTTAAATTAATAAGTATGCAAGTAAATCCCGTTAATCTACGCAAATCACGGTGTACGCAGAAACCGTAAATATAAGATGAAAGAATACGGAAGGTGGAAGCGGTAATATAAGATAAGATGGAGGAATCTAAGCCTTCTAAGCGTGACGTCACAAAGATGGCCGTCAGCACCAAGGGTTCATGGGGATATATATTCTGTGTTCCTCCATGTATTGGTAGTATCGATAAGCCCAAAACTGGCAAACATTTTAATAGAATATCCAAGAATATCTCATCTTGTAGATTACGGCATGAAAAACGTTTCTTTTAGACCTTTGGGCTCAAAATTTTAATTTTTAAGGCCATAGAACGTTTTGTTTAAGAGTTATTTAACAATATATCTGACCTAGTGTTGCAGGTTGCATTTAACAGGATTATTTAGATCCGTTTTCTTAAATAAATCCTTCATATTTTTAAAGGCAAAGTGCAATTTGTCACGTCTTTGTGAAAATATCTTTCTTTAGAGACCTTATTTTTAAAGATCGTTAGCGTATGAGAGACGCCAAAGGTATGTATACTACTGAAATAAAATATAGGCGACGATAGTTGCCTGAAACTTTTACAGGACTTTAACTCGTTTCATGATATACATGTCTATGCTCGATGCGAATGATCTCGAACTCACAGACTCGTACTCGTTCATACCTTTCGAAATTTCGAGATGTATCCACCACCGCGCCCACGCGAACGCGATCGACCACGTCTTCGCCCATACACGTGTCCCCGCCAGCGTTCCCGCCAGCACCCACGTTAGCGCACGCGCCAACGCCATCGCCCACGCCTGCGCTCACGCCAACGCGACCGTTCATGCCTCCGCCTACGCCATCGCCCATACATATGTCCGCCAGCGCCCCCGTCATCGCCCACGCCAACGCCATCGCCTGCGCCCACGCCAGCGCCCACGCGAACGCGATCGTCCATTCTTCCGCCTACGCCATCGCCCATACATGTGTCCGCGAAAGCGCCCACGCCATTGCACGCACGTAAATGCCCATGCCAGTGCCCACGCCAGCGCCCACCTCAGCGCTCACGCCACCAGCACCAGTGCCCACGTACGCGCTCCCGTCAACGCCCACGCCAGCGCCAAAGCCAAATCCCGCTCTCTCCCAAGCTCTCTCCCGTCAATCACGCTCTCTCCCAAGAGGCCACCTCCTGCAGCCTCAGCTGTCCACACTGCGCCACCAAAGAGAGAAAGGCGGCGGTCATCCCAAGCGGACTGACACACGAAAGGAACAGAAAGAAACACATTTCCCTGGAGAACGCATGTGAAGTTATTTTTACTTTTGACCGCAAATATCTGCATGGAAATATAAAAGGAAAGAAAGTACGTAAGTGTATTAAACAGAAGTTTTTATAAAGTCACTTCATTCAAAAAATTTATGCATTCGATTACAAAAATTTGTAACGATTGATATCTTTTGAGGCAAAGAGGAACTAAAAGATTTTAGTAAATACCACCAGAATTAAATGTTAAAATACATGTATTTATGTATGTATTGAATGAAAAGTATCACATGAGTACAAACACGATTCGACGGATGTGACATTTCTTTGGACTTAAAGGTAATTCAATTATATGACCGTGGGGTACGCTGTAGACTGGCGGAATAGTTATTAAATAGTGTTAGTAAAAACCTGTATTCCGGATAGACGAATCATTTTATGTGAACTTAAAGAGCTAAATTTATTTACGTAACAAACATCACGTGCAGCGGCCAAAATTTAAGCGGCAGTTCCGAGAGGAGGAAAGCCAAAACGCGTATCATGTGTCAGATCGCCCTTCAATGTATTAGAGAGGTATTTTTGGCTCTCTCCATTTCAAATCCAGCATTACAAACAAAAACGTACTCGACTTTTTAATATTTTCTATGTAACGGATATGTGTTTAAGCGTATTATTTTTAAAAATTTCTCGGAATCGAGAATTAATAAAGGAAACCGAATAATGAGCATGCTGAAACGGTAGTTCATTTCGTGAAAATACGAGTCATATAAATACGTTTTTACATGTCTCCGTACGACTATTATATCAGAATACTGAAGTCTGCGACAAAAAAACATAAAAGTCAATGAAAGCCATCCAGCATACGCAATGAAACAATGATGGTCGTTCGCAGCGCGTTTAAATACGGCCGGGACGCGAGTCGTTTTTGAATGCGGGTTGAAACCTCACACTCGCTGCGCCTCGGCCTTTTGGCCTCTAGTGGCAGAGCGGAGCGGAGCGAAGCGAAGCGCGGTTTCGAAAAAATATGTATTCCGCTTGAATGAGGACGAGAGTTCCGCGCCGATGAAAGGAGTCGCTCTATAATGAGTGGCGGACCTTTTGCTCGCGACAGCGTCGAGTGAGTGGGGGGGAGGAGACACAAGGAGGAGGGGCGGGGAGCGACAAACGCTGTTGATGAGAGTTGAAATCGGAGAAAGAGATTCGGGACTAGGAGGAAGGGAATTTAGAGCGTTGGAAAGATACGAAAACTAACAGATGGGACGATCTGACAGAGGTTAAGGTACGACTGTGGTGCCAGAGAATGTCACAGACTTTCTCGTGCTAATCTCACTGGTTTGCGTTAGCTTTTTGGTCTTGCTCCACCCTTTTCCCAGCTGCTTACACATCGGTATCTGAAAGACATATTTTTTTATTTTTCCAGTTTTTTGACTCCCTAGAAGCGCGGCCCTCCCCCTTTAGAAGCGAAATATTATTTTAAGAACATTATAGAAGAGTAAAACTTGAACATATTTGCAAATTTTTATTAAAAAATTTGGAGTCGTATTTGAAAAAAATGTTTGAGCGTTTCGTTTACAATGCTCAATTTTGAGCTCGATTTCAAAGAAATCTTTTGAGTTTTCGAAAAATTGCATAAGAAATAATTTCAAGCACTTCTACTCAAAGATAGGAAAAAGACCGAGGAAAAGATGGATAGACTGAAGAAGGGTGAGAGGGAGCGAGGGGAATGATAGGGAGAAAGTGTAGAGTGAAGGGTCGCAAAATGACAAATCAAGAAAACGATAGTCCTCGGATTAATGAAAAGAGAAACAGATGATAGAAGGGATTGTAATAGCAGTGCTCAATAATGTTATTGTGGGGGCATTATAGGAAAATTGCAAGAATCTGAGCAATATTTTATTAAAATTGACTCATTTTTATATAAACAATGACAATGTATACGAAGATTTTTCATTATATGAACCTTAAGCAGAAAAAAATATAGTTCAAGTTATCTGGACAAACAAAGACATGTTACAAGGTATATTAAAGAAGTGTATCCGGTTCTATACTATAATATTTCTTTGCTGTTAGTAACACTTAAGTTAGTAAATCTCCACATCAAACATGATAGTTTTTATTTGTGGATCTATTTGCGTATAATGAACAATCTATTCAGATTGAGGGTTAGATGAAGAAAGAAACAAACATTTTAATTCTAAATGGAAAACATTGTTATGAAGATGATCCGCAGTAGTATTTTAAACCAAAAATAGATAGCGATATAAAACAAATTAATAGTTCGGATTTCTTCTTGATTTTTGAAAGACGCCAGAGCAAAAGCTGCAAGCAGAAGAGAGTTTTAATATGAACTCAGATTGCACGAGTCAGTTCGGATGAGTGCGATGAAAGCGCTCAGCTGTTTTATTGGAAGCGCCGTGAGGTTGACATGAGAAAAGCGCATGGTGGAATATTGGAATAAAATCGGGCCAGTTTTTCTGCAAACTCGATATTGTTTTAATATTGTCGCACCTCAGGTATTGGAAATACGTACATCGCTTTTCAACTACGATATTTCGTAAAATTACAACATACTCGTGTTTTCAATGTACAAGATGAATTTATTACAATTTTATATTGAAAATATCTGAGATAAATCTCTTTGAGCATTATGGCTTTCAAATGAGTTTGTTGTTGTTATTATTATTATTATTATTATTATTATTATTGTTATTTTTATTATTATTTACTGGGTTGTGACATACTATTTCTAATTAATAATATACTATTGCAATTAAAATATTTATACAGAATGATTCAGAATAAATGCTACAAACGTTTAGTTTTTTCAGTTGAGTGCTAGACTGATTACGGGCGCGTCATCTGTTAAAGATAGTATACCCTTACGCGTAGTGCTTGTTATTATCACAGGAGGTGGCGGTTATCTTCAGCAGCTGAATGGCGAGATCTGGCGCTGACCTACATGTATGCTGACCTACATGTATGCTTTATCCATCAAGGTATTTCCCACCAGCGGGGCGCCACTCCAGCCGATAGGACAAGAAAGAGAAAGGAAAGATCGCACGCAGTCCGTGGCCCCTTTGTAAGGAAACTGCTCCGACATTCGCCTCATGTTGATCGGAGAAACCGCTGAAATCTACCAATCAGAGCAGCCAGCCGATAGAATTCTCCACAGAGCAGCTGACCAAGCTATCTAGTTAGTGTCGAAAATCCTGCCACCGACGTGATTGGTTCGGTATGAATTTCCGGTCAGAGGCACTGCACTTACATCAGTTGATGCCCAGAGCCACCAAAGCCAGTTCAAACGGTTAGGAAGTGTAGTGATATGGACGATGATAAGTTTTGGGCAATAAACATTTAGAGTGAAATTTCATAAAACATATATTCTCATGAGACATTTCCCCAATTGGTAGGTATCTCACTTACAGGCTTTTGGCATGTCACCTTTATCGTATTAAAAAAGAATACATGTACCTGCCAAACATCATTGCATGATGTTTCAAAGTTATTGTTGCGGAAACATATTGTGACGATAATAAAAAGAATTCGATACTTTTAGAGAACTATCCTCATACTACAGATACTTTTAGAGCCATTGATACTTTACAAATTCGGCAAAGATGTTCCATTCTTGCGATGCTGTTTGGACATAATACGTCCAAATTTCTTCTTGTATGTTCCTGGTTCATCAAGTACGGGACATTATTCTTAGATAATACAATATATTGGAAAATATTGATTTTTATTTTTTATTTATTTGTTAATAATTACATATAAGTATCAATTCTGAATTGTTCCAAACAGTTAGAATTATGTAATTATTTCACCCTTACGTGTTAAACAAACTTTGTTATTCATTAAATGATTGTACTCTGTACTGAATCACAGTCTCCAATTCTAATTCTGGCAATCTCTCGCAACAAATTCCAACACGCGTAGTGCGATTTCGCTCCGCAGCTCCATCACGGCAAGAGGCCCTAATGGGGGCGAGTGTGAAATTTCTCTTTTGCTTCATGAAACGCGGCCGAGAGCCGTGGTGCGGTCCGCGTGGGAAGGCACGCACGCTCGACGCGCGCCTCTCAGCGTGCGCGTGACTAATTTCACCGCAGCTGACTAATTTCACGGTGGCGGGGGCAATAGCGGTGGCGGCGATGGCGCTGCCGGCGATGATGGCGGCGGTGGCGGTGGCGGTGGTGGCGGCGGTGGCTGTGGCGGTGGCGATGTCAGTGGCGGTGGCGGCGGGAGCGGTGACGGAGGTAGCGGTGAGGGCGGTGGCGATGGCGGCGAGAGCGGTGACAGGCGATGCCGGCGATGGTGGCAGCGGCGGTAACGGTAACGGCGGTGGTGGTGGCGGCGGCGGCGGCGGTAGCCGTGGCAGAGGCGGTGGTGGTGGTAGCGATGGCGGCGTTGGCTGAGGCGGCGGCGGTGGCGGCAATGGCGGCGAGGGCGGTGGCGGCGGCGGGGGTAGCGGGGGCGTGGGGCGGAAGCGGACGAAAGCGACGCGGAAAATGAAACGCCTCGGCCGAAGCGTCGGCGGCGGTCGGCGGGCAGTCTGCGGCTTTGCGGCTGCGTGGCCGCGACGAAGAGGGAGGGGGCGGTGTGCGGTCGAGAGAAGTGGAGGAACTGAGATCCGCGAGCGGTGGTCTCCGCGAGGTAACGGAATCTGTGATGAAGATGGTGAGGGGGGGGGGAGGATTAGTGAGAAATTTCGCACCGGTCGAATATCGTCTGGTAAGAAGTGGAGGATTGGCGTGGTGTATTCAGGCAAGTTCAGCAGTGATGGTACTGCGAATGAGGGAGGGGAAAGAGGTTTGGTTGACAGATGGGGAAGAACTAAATTATCATGCAATAAAAGAGAGGACGAAGAAGGAGATCAGATAAATAAAATGAGATATTTAGGGTAGGAAAGTGAGAGCAAAAAATTTGGGGGATTGTTTGATAATGAAGGCTGGTAGTACTGTGTTTGATAATGAAGGCTGGTAGTACTGGGTTTGATAATGAAGGCTGGTAGCACCTTTGGTATGTGATAGCTACGTGGTTGGAAATGCAGTATTAATGAAGGCTGTGATGAGTGAATGTAATGTAGACTATTATTATTCAATAATAATACCCGACAACGCAATCATGGAAGCAATATTTCAGAAGATTGAGCAATTGATAATAAAAATTGCGCCCATAATTTGTGCGTTTTGTGAAACAAGGTACCTTTAGACAGGAAATAATCAATCCTCAAAAGGGAGATTCCTCTGTGGATTGCAACTAGATGTATGCATACTAATAGTTCCATCCTGCTGATTACCTCATTCTAAAAATGTTTCGAGTTATTGAGGTTAATATAGCTTTTAGCGCTCTTTCAAATGACTGTTTCAAAGTTTGTCAATTAATATGCCAAAAATGCAAGAAGCAACAGACTTATATTGGTGGGAAGGTACGAAATATCAAAGTTATGTATTGCAAAAAAGGTTACGCCTGCAATGATGGTTGTATGGGTCAATAAGAGAATACCAGGAATTCGTACGTCAGATATGTAATTTGAAACTTTATTTGACAACGGTGTGTGAAACTATATCAATTAATATGAGAAATACTGAAGTATCGTTTGGGCCATTCTAGAACCAGGTATAATGAATTTCCAGAGGACTAATAGAACGTAATATCCCCACTAATATCCCTGAAAATTGAACATTAAAAGCGAGTAACCAGACGCGCGAAACTGCATGTAGAAAATAAAATTAAAGAGAACTTGTGATTGAGTGAAGAATTTGTGATTGAGTGAAGACGAACCAATATTAAAGTAGAAATACACATGGAATAGATGACCAACTCTCCGTAATTGTGCCAGTTACAAATTGAAACTGAACGAGAAAAATGCACAGAGGTGAATTTTGTTGGGCAAGACTTTGAGGATACATATGATTTGGACCCGAAAATCCCCTTGACGAAGCCGACAAAGTATGGCCTGGATACATGCAATGCAGAGTCCTAGCAGGAATGCAACATCACCAACAAATATCAAGGATTTCAAATCATTCATATTTCAAATAATCAAGGATTGAAATTTAAAATATCTATGTTAATAATACATCGCCCCCAAACCATCGATGTTTTGAAAACTGGTTTATCGCAGCTATTAACCATCTCATGAGGAAATTTGATGGAAATTGTGTTTATGAGTTTAAATTTAGAATTTAACTGATAAAATAAAATAAAAAATCCGATCAATTAACATACATTGCCTTTTTACTTAGTCTGAAAGAGTTTTATTTATTGTAACGGTACCTATGTCTACCTCCGAAAACCTTCTACAATGGCCCCCACGCTGGGCTGCCAAATATGTAATGGTACACGTCACCTATCCGTTCTGCTTTTCTTTCTCAAAACTAATTTACAAAAAATATGTAACGATCTTTACCTGTGCTCCTTTCATCTATAGTTCTTACCAAAATGTCCACTATTATGCCTGACGTTGGGTTGCCAAAAATACATACATCTGAAATTTGCCCGTTGCCTAGCTGCTTTTCTGATATTTATTCATACAGATATAAATACTGGGCGTGAGGCTGTGGCGGACCTATACAGGATCCTGACGTAGTATTCGGGCACGTGGGCGTAGGTCCTCATCTAACTACACATACTTATAAGACCAATTGCATTGGTTTAATGTCGAACCAACAACGTTCGACATCGTTTATTCTATCTGTTTTTTTTTTTTGTTCTCCTTCCTCTGCTAGAGGCATAACAAATAACAAACAACACAAAATCGAAAAACAATACACAATACACTAAATACACAATAAACAATACCCTAGAAACACGAAATTCTCATTCACACTGAAGATTTACACTATAAGATTAAAACCAAATCATTCATACTTGAATGCGCATTCTATTTTTTGTTTTCACTAAAATCTATTTCTATTTGACAAAACTTGACCTTGTACATTAGAAGCTATGAGTCTATTCTTTCTTCTTATCAATGCGCATTACCAATTTAAATAAAGTTAGTGCACTTTCCTTTCGTTGAGTTCAGCGACCTGCACCGCGCCGTTCTCATGCATCACCCTCGCCAAATATACGCAGCGTCCTTTTGTTTGTCCATTCGCAGCATCCTTCCATTTTTCACACACGTAATTCGGAAAATTTCATTTTAAATAATTAATGTCTCTTCGTTATAGCTGTTTATTACTTACGAAACGAGTTTAATCACACGGCTGATGATGCGACTGTTTACATTCGCGAACAACGTTCTCTTTGAAAATTTTTCAATAATTTTCCGCGTTTCACCTTCTAAACTTTCTCCACTACAACTAAACGTTATAAAATTAACTTTGCTCGCGTGATTAGCACAACTTTCTAACAAAATTTTTAATTTCCGCGGAGCGTTTCAACATACGTCCCTCTCAAGCTATCCTCCCCGCGTTATTCTTTCATTGTTGTCACGAGACTTCCTCTTTTTTTTTTTTTCTCGAACATTTCACGATCACTTCCGGGTCTTCTATATAATATTATATATTTTTAAGTTAATCTTCTTCTTTCTGGGTCGTCTCTCTTTATTATTCTCAGGCATTTTCAAATTGAATGCTATTACCGTTTTCTATTTCGTTTTCTACCATCTAAAATTTCCAAAGTTCTTTTAATCTGAAGACGGTCGATCCCCTTCCACCGCTCTGACGTCATACGACTGGTTTGGAATTTCCCACTTATACAATTTACATTTTCTTTTATACCGTAGCCCCCCGAAATTTCTCCGCGTTGTGAGTAGTGCCATAATTTTCCCCATAATTTCTTCTATTAATGCCAAAAGTTTCGTTTGAATCGCTTCACGCGTTTACTTAATTTTTTGAAAAAAACAACTTTTTACATTAGATCTTATGCTACAACAATGGCTATCGTGTCTAGTTGTGTGCTTAAAATGTACTTCACTAAATTGTTTATATCTTTGGAACGCGTGAACCGATTTCTTTCAAATAACTTCCAAAATGTTTCACTCGACAAACGCTACTGAACTATATTGTCCCCATTATGATTTTGTCGCGTCTTCTTAGACTTCCAAAAAATTATCGCTACGCGACACCGCTTTCATTTGTCCCCGCCTTTGATGTTAATACCACTTATTACATGTTTATCTTTATTCTTTGCCCTTTCCTGGGGATCCTGGATTGTTACATCTCCCCCCGCCTAAGATGTCGCTCAGATATGACACCGTCATGATGAGTCTACATCTATCACTACACATCGTTACTCTTGTTTATTCCCACACGCCTCCTACTTCACTCAGTACCTGTTGCAGTTCAACGGCTACTCGCTGACTGTGTTGGTGAACTTGACCTTGAGCGAACAATGCATGCTTGAAGTACACAACACTACCGCTTCCCTGGAGATTTGCGACGGACGCACCGGCTAGTGTTTGCATCTGCACTGTACTACATCGACACGCTCTACCGTCGTCTATTGTCGCACTATCACACGTTACACTTTTCACCCCTTTTCCACCTGTGCCTTAATCTAAATAATCTTCCTTTCTTGTTTATAAAATACTCTTTACAACTAATCTTAACCTATTCCTTAAAACTACCTTTTTTAACATCTAATCTTTGTTCCTCAAAGCTATTCTTTAACATTGGAACTATTTTCCTCTCAACTTCTTGTACAGGCTACCTCGCTATTACCAATTATCATCCTAGTTCTTTGTATAACTTCACATTATAAATATTCTGAGTTCCTTTATCTACATTCCTGTCTACTAAAACCACATTGTTATTATTTAATACCTTTTTAATAGTGTACGGGCCGTCATAGAGCGGAAAGAATTTTCGAAACAATTTCTGTTCCGACGAGGACGAATGAGACGCTCGGACTAATACTTTGTCTCCTGCTTTAAACGTCCTCCGTTGGCATTGCTTCTGGGCCTTCTTCCTACTCGTTGCCGACTTCCGTAACTGCTCGTACACTATCTGTTGACCTGCTGCCACTTCTTGTACACCGCCGATTTCTGGTGGGATCTGAATACGGTCAAATGGTCTCATCTTCCTTCTTCCGAAGTGCGCTTCCCACGGCGTCACGTTGGTACTGGAGTGCGGTACCGCGTTGAGGATGTCATTCAATATTGGCACCGCCTCAAACCATGCCCGATGGTTTTCTGCCGTATATACCCGGAATAGTCGTGACAATTCTCGCATTACTCTCTCGCTCGGATTACTCTGAGGGTGGCGCACAGCTGTGAAGTGAATGGAGATTTCTAGAGCTTCCATTTCCTCTCTCCACCTGTCGCTTGTAAACTGAGTTCCTCTATCGCTTAGAATCCGGGCCGGTTTTCCGCACATTTCGATAAATTTTTTTACTTGGCGGACGCAACTTGCTGCATTGGGCTTTCGTATGGGGAAAATCTGCACGAACTTCGTGAACACGTCGATGATGACGAATAAATGCTGGTTGCCAAACCTCGTCTTCGGCAGCGGGCCGTATAAATCTACTGCATAGAGATCTCGAGGCCCTTGAGGCACGATTGCTTGCCATTCTCCTTCACAATGCCGATTCGGTTGTTTGGTCTTCTGGCACACGTCACATGCACTCGCTATTCGCCTCACCTCCTTTCCCATGTTCGGCCAGTAACAATAGTCTGCTAATATCTGCACTATTTTCCCCCCTCCAAAATGCCCATAATGCTCATGCGTGGAAGTAGCTAGCTCCTTACGATTTTCCTCTGGAATCCATATCCGAAATTTCTCTCCTGTGCTACCGGTTCTTCTTAATAGTATATTTTCATAAATCTTCCAATTATTCACGTCTTTATCCTTCTCCTTTCGTATTTGATTCTCGTCGTAGGGCTGACCACTAACCATCTTCACGATTTCTTGCACAAAACCGTTGCGCTGTTGCATATCGATCACCGCCCTTGTCGTCCATCGTGGGTTGATTTCTCGTACTTTAATGACTGTCATTACGCTCTCAAACATCCCTTTTTCTTTCACCTTTATCCTTGACAGATAGTCTGGAAGCAAATTCTTCCGACCTTCACAATATTCGATCTCGAATTGAAATTGTTGTAACCACAAAGTCCAGCGTAGAAGCTTATCGTTGTGAGTGTGGCTTCTCATAAGAAATGTTAATGCCTTGTGGTCCGTAATAATTGTGAATGGACGCCCTACCAACAATGTCCTAAATTTTCGGGTCGCCCACACAATAGCAAGTGCTTCCAATTCTGTCACTCAAAAATTTAATTCGCTTCCTTTTAACGTGCGACTGTCTAAAGCAATTATTTGCAGCTCTCCACATTCACCTAACTGAAATAACATCGCCCCCAATGCGAACCCGCTACTGTCTGTCTGCAAGTACATACGGCGACGAAAATCGGGGTATTGAACTACGTACGTGCGTTCGAAAACATTCAACAACTGCTCGAAGGCTTCTTGGCATTGTTGAGTCCATTGCCACCTGCTCCCTTTCTTTAACAGGTGCAACAACGGCACTACTTTCTGCGAGTAATTCTTTACGAATCGCGCATAATAATTGCAAATTCCGAAAAGTCGACGCAATCCTCGCACATTCTTGGGTGGTGGTAAACTCCGAATCAATTCTCTCTTGTTCTCCTGTATCTTCATCCCTGCACTCGAGATTTCGTGTCCCATGAACTGCACCTTTTGACGACAAAATTCACACTTTTCTAAGTTCAATTTTAAATTGTACTCTCTGAAAATCTCTAATAATTTCTTCAAATCCTTCAAATGGGACTCCAAATCAGGTGAGAACAAAATAATGTCGTCGACGTACATCACTATGGTGTTCTTCAAGTCCGCCGGGATCACATCGTCGAGATACCTGATCAACGCTGCGCCAGAATTTTTTAACCCGAATGGCAATCGTGTAAATGAATATACAGTTCCTTCAAATTTAAAACTAATGTATTGCTGACATCCAGCTTCTACCTCTATTTGCCAATACGCGGATGAAAAATCTAACGCGCTGAAGATCTTCGCCCCTCCTAACTTCATAACCATTTCACTTACAGTAGGTGGCGTCTCGTATCGTGGAATTGTGACCGTATTTAACCTTCTCGCGTCAAGACACAAACGAATGTTCCCGTTCTTCTTTACTACTACAACCAACGGACTAACGTACGGGGTTATTGCCTTTCTAATAACGCCCTTCTGCTCCATCTCTTTAATCAACTGGCGCACCTGCCCATGATACACCTGTGGTACGGGATATTGCTTCGTAGAAAACGGCGTAGTATCCTTCAATTGCAGCTTAAACTTGTAGCCCTTCACCGGCTCTGACGACTCCCCAAAAACTTCAATAAATTCCCTTAGCAACTGGCGAACTCGCACCGGACAGCCCTCTTGATCGATGACCTCCTCCGCGGCCCTTTCCACATTCTGAAGAGTCTCTTCCATGGTAGCCTGAAGCTCGTTTCCTTCCGCCTCCGTACTATCAAGTTGAGCGACCACTGACCTGCTTCCAATAAAACCTTGCGACTTTAGCGTTATTCTCCTCGCTCTCACGTCGACAACGGCTTGGCAAGCATCCAGTGCATCCATCCCAATGATGACGTCACGGATCAGCCCCCGGACAACAATTGCTGCTACCTCTATTGTCACCTCTCCTAAATCTATTTCCAACCAGATTTGCTTCCCTGTGGTGTTTGCCGCTCTTCGATTAGCCATGATCACGCGAAGCTTCCGCGTCGGCAGTTCTACCAACATATGCCCCTCTTTCTGCACCTTCTTGCAAAATTCTTCCGATACCGCACTAATACTACTACCCGTATCTACCAGCGCTCGAACTTCCTTCCCGTAACACCTGCCTTGCAGAATCAAACATTTACTTGGCCCTGCGCCTTCTGTTGTTTCCTCTCGAAGCACTTCATCACCTTCGACCACAATGCTCGCTATTGCCACAATTGTCACGACATCCTTTTGCCTCTCGTTTGGTTCGATCCACCTTCTCGCACCAAACGCATCTAGTTTTCCTTCCTTGCCGTTAGTTCCCATCGCCCTTGCGCCACTTCCGTCTTTGCCTGATTACGATCCCTGGCTTCTTGCTCCGATCGTTCCGCGCCTGCTCGTTCGCCGTCCTTCGGCTTCGGTTTTCGTTGCACCTGTCCGTCCTGTGCCTTTTCTTCCCTCCCTCGAGGCTTGTCTTCGCGCACCTCTATTGCGCACACATTATCATGCCGATATCGCCCTCCATTGTATCGGTTATTGCCATTACCATTACCGGAATTCGGACCTTTCCCGTCACGCCCGTCCCGTTCATTCTCGTCGTTCGCCTGATCGAACAGACTTACTCTTTCAATTAACGCGTCAATCGTCTCCGGCATATTGTTCCAAAGCAAATTTCTTATCCCGCTCGGCATCTGTCGAATGAGGATTCGAATAATTTCCGCCGGGTTAAATTCTTCGCTGCATACCTTAAATGCACTAACTCTCCGGGTGACGAAATCGCTCATAGTTTCGGCGCTTCCTTTCCGATACCGTTCTGACATCAGCCGGTATTTCAACTCGAACCTATGGTGTTGGTTCCAGTATCGTTCTAGAAACTTAGCCCTCCATTCCCCATATGTTTCCGGTGTTGGTGTCAGCGCCTGCCACCAATACTGCGCCTTGGAGCTAAGGGCTTCCTCTACGAATCTCAACTTCATTCCTTCCGGAATGTTATTTACTTTAAAATAGTTCTCGAGTGCCGTCAGAAATGAGTATGGTTGTTCTCTGCTTTCCCCATGAAATCGCGGGTAATTTGGCAACGTCGCATGCCCCATTGCGTAACCATTGCCATTCGCCCTTCGCGCTGCATACACCTGCTGCTCTAGGTCTGCTATCTTGTTCAGAATTTCTTTATCGACTTCTTTTGTCGATCCTATATCTGCCAATTTCCGACTATTTAATTCTCCCTGAACAGCCGTTATAATCTTTCTATCTATCCCACTGATAGATTCTTCTACACGACCTATACGAGCGTCTTGCTGTCGCGCCACTTCTTTGAAGTCCTGCACATTCCTGCCTATGTCTGACAATCGCGTTTCTTGTAATTGCACCGATTGTTGCAAGGTGCCCACGGTCGATTGGATTTCGCCCACACCTGTACTAATTTGTTGGTTGAACACCTCTTGTACCGCGAAACGAGTTTCTGATGTTTCCTCCCCCGTTTTCGCGTTCTGTTCTAACCTGGCGAAACGCGCGATTGTTTCCACTTTAAACGCGCTTACTTCGTCTTGAACTTTCAACACCGCGACCTGCACCTCATTCTGCAATTTGTTCAGCGCGGCATTTATTCCTTTATTCTGCTCCACAACTTCCTCAAATTTACCTTCTATTTGCCTCTGCAAATTATTCTCCAACCTAACATTGTCACTTCTTATTTCTTGCATTACACGTAGCAGCATGGAAAGGCTGGATTCGGGTACCCCTTGCACCTCAGGAACAATTTCACCTGCAGCTTCCTGGCTCATATCTGCACTTTGCGTGTTTATCGCAATATTCCCCTCCCCTTCTACTTCTACGTCCTGTAAACGTTGGCCCTCCTCGTCCTCATCGCGAGCGGAAATTATTTCCGAATCCGACGTATCCCGTATGCTTATCATTTTTCCACTACGCGTCTCCATTTTGAAATACAATATGTTATGGTTACAATGATCTTTGACCTGATTGCCTAGCCCACTTGCGTACTATTATAGTGCCCTGGTACTCGTTCTACTCACGACCCGCGTTGCGGCGCCAAATATGTAACGGTACCTCTTGTCTACCTCCGAAAACCTTCTACAATGGCCCCCACGCTGGGCTGCCAAATATGTAATGGTACACGTTACCTATCCGTTCTGCTTTTCTTTCTCAAAACTAACTTACAAAACTATGTAACGATCTTTACCTGTGCTCCTTTCATCTAGAGTTCTTACCAAAATGTC
>BLKR01007223.1:0-41332 GCA_011170035.1 Teleogryllus occipitalis | reverse complement strand
GGATCCTTTGGGAAGTCCTGCTTTTATTTTGCGGGGATTGGAAACGTGCTTTTCTATTGTTACTGTAAATGTTCTGTCTGCTATAAAATTTTTAATGATTTGTAGTAGGTAATTTGGAGTTCCTATGGTTTTTAGTTTATATATTAGGCCTGGGTGCCAAACTCTGTCGAACGCCTGTGAAATATCTAGAAAGGTGGCTATAGTGTGTTGTTTGTTCTGGAAGGCAGTATGGATGTGTTCGGATATTCTAAGTAGTTGGTGTGAGGTGGATAATTTATTGGTGAAGCCAAATTGGTGTTTCGGTATGGTCTGTGTTATGTTTAGGTGTTTATTAAATCTTTTTAATATTATTTTTTCTAGGATCTTTGATAGTGACGGGAGGAGACTGATTGGTCTATAGCTTTCGGCATGGTTATGATTTTTATGGGGTTTGGGTACGGGGATTATGTTCGAATTTTTCCATATTATTGGATAGTATCCTGTTCTAAGAATTGAATTATATATATTATTGATGTAGGCTATTGTGGGGTTAGGCAAGTTTTTTAATATAATATTGCTTATTTTATCGTGGCCAGGAGCTTTTTTAAGAGGGAGATTTTTGATGATGTGCTTAATTTCATTTGGGGAACTGTATTTTATTCTATGTGGAATATTATAATTGAGTGCTGATGCTACTTGTGTTATTTCCATGTGAGCTGAATGTGTTGGAGTACTGTTAGGAGTGAACGATTGCTCAAAGTAATCAGCCAAGGCTTCTGCTTTCTCTATTGGTGAATATTTTTTACCTGATGGTGTGTTTAGAGGTGGTATGGTTGTTTTCTTTTTTAGGATATTTTTGGTGAACTGCCAAAGCGAATTGTTTGATGTGCTCAATGATTGTATTAAATTGTCATAAGTTGAGTGGTTAAAATCTATTATTGCTCTTTTAGTAAGTGTAGTTAGTAAGTTGAGTTCTTTTTTAATGTGAGGCGATTTTGTTACACTCCAAAGTCTTCTGGTTTTATTTTTAGTTTTGATTAAGTTTAGAATGGACTCAGGTAGTTTTGTGTTTGATGTTTTAGTGATATGGGGAGGCTTGTTGTCTTGCAGGGATATTACTGTGTTAATTATTATATTATTTAAGTATGAGATTGCTTGTTCGATTTCCAGTGGGGTATTTAATATTTTAAATTGAGGTGTTTTATTAGTAATTATTTTTTTAAACATTTTCCAATTAATGTGTGTGTTTAAAGTGTGGGTGGGGTTGTGAGGGGGGGGAATTTGTTGGGTTGAAATGATGACAGGAAGATGATCTGAATCTAATTCGAATATTGGAGAACTGTGAAATTGGACTTGTGTGTTGGTGATTGCAATATCCAATATAGCCGGGAATTTGTTATGGTCATGGGGGTAGTGGGTTGGTTCGGGGGGAGGGATTATTTGCAATTTTAGATCTGTTATTATTTTACTCAGTTGTCGGCCTGCGGTGTTGGAAGTTCTGCGGCCCCAGTTAACGTTTTTGGCATTGAGGTCGCCAACAACTATTGTAGGCGTGTTTTGTTGGAATAGTGATCGTATATTGGTGCTGTGAATTTTGATTTCAGGAGGTTTGTAGGCTACAATGAGGGTTGTTATTCTATTGTCCAGTGGAAATTTGATGGCTACTGTTTCGATTCCAGGGGTAAGGGGTAAGTTGGTTTGAATGTATGGTACTGATTTTTCTATGAGAATTATAACACCGCCTCCATTAGAGTTTGTTCTGTCTGATCTATGATTATTATATCCGGGTAAATTAAATGTTTCGTTTGGTTTTAAGTGTGTTTCAGTAATGCATGCTAATTTTATATCATTGGCTTTTAGGAAGTACGATAATTCAGTTTTCTTATTTTTGATGCCGTTGGCATTCCAATTTAACAGATTTAGTTTGTTACGGTGCTGCAGGGCCATGACTGCTGTTAAAGTAAGATGACAATGAGGTTTGAATGTTACTGATTATTTCTGGGATGATTGAGTTGATAATGTTGACGATATGAGTTGTAATGGAGTTGATTAGAGAGTATATGAATGCATTATTGTTATTAATATAATTAATATTATCACTATTATTATCATTATTATTATTATTATTATTATAAAAATTTTTGGGGTTTCTATTATTTACTACTGGAGGGTTTTGGTTGGGTTGATAAGGTGGATTAGTGTTGTAGGTTGCTGTTGGGTCGAAAGTGAAATTAGGGATGCCATTAGTGGGTGGGAGGAATGGGAAATTGTTAGAAGATACGCGAGGTGAAGTGTTATTGTTGGATCTGGTTCTGGGGTTGGTTGTTGGTGGATTTTTGGGCGGGGGTTCTACATTTCTGCTGTGCGTACCGTTTTTTACTGAGCGTAGGTCTCCACCGTGAGCTCCGTTTGGGGGGGTGGGGTTCTGTTAGTTTTTTATAGAACGGGCATTCGTCAGAGCGAATGTCTGCACGATGTGAGCCGTTGCAGTTCTTACAGAAAGGGGTTTGCATTTTATTTGGACAATTTACCGAATAGTGGTCTTCTGAGCAGTAGATACAGGCTAATTTGTGGTTACAATTGTTGCGAGTATGACCGAAGTCTAGACACCTTAGGCATTGTATTGGTCCTTTGATTCTTCGTCTTTTTTCTGCTTTCACTTTTAAATTGCAAATTTCAGTTATTTGTAGTACTATGTCAATGCTCTGCTGGCCGTTGAACTCGGCCGCTACAACTGGGATTGGTATGTTGTTTTTTTGGAGTCTAGTAACACTGATAAGCGAGGGGTACTTCTCTTTGACGTCCTCGTAGATTTCCTGTATTGATAATGATTGATGGACATTTTTGAAAACTATGGAGAATTTTTTATTTGCGGGGTCTTTATAAGTGTGGAAATTTCTTTTGGTATTTAACAGATGTTTAATTGTGTTCCTAAAGTCAGTTATTGTTTTGAACATTAACTTTATTCGGTTGTTTACTATGTTCCAGGTGAATTGGTTAGAGATGTTTTTTATTTCTCTATTGAATTCGGATATGTTTGTTATATTATTCACATAAATTGGTGGGATCTTGACATTTTCATCTTGAATTGGAGTAGAGTTTATGTAATTAAATCTGGAGTCAGGGTCTTTTAGGTTTTCCAAGGGAGCATATCTATTACCAACGGGCACTGCATACACACTATTATCACTGTTGGCTGGTTTTTTAGGAGGATGTTCATTGTTGCCTGGGGGGGTACTGTCACCATGGCCTCTTTTTGCACTGATACTGGTCTTATCACTGCCGTTCATGTTAGCGGGGTCGTGGCTTGCTTGGCCGTTAGGCAGGCCGCTGGCCGCGTTGGTATGACTGACCTTTGTGAATCCTTGTGTTGGGTCGGCGGCTGGGATACCGTTTCCTTGATCGGGGTTAATTGCCTGAAGGTCCTGGCTGGATGCAATGATGTGGTTGAAGGAGCTGCCTGATGAATCTGCGAGGATGTGTTGATCCCCGAGTTGGTCGTAGGCGACTTCCATTTCGGCTGGGTTGTACAGGAGCGCCATGGCTCCCGCTATGCTCTGACCTAGGTCAGGGCTTGGTGGTTGATAGCTGCTATTAATGATGGAAAATCAATAGCACGACTTTAAAACGGTTCACTGCACTTGTGGCGTATAAATAACTGTTTGATACACAAACTTTAATTCACTGCTACTGCACTGATGCACGTTGTAACGTTCTGAGCTGCGCGGAGCACGATGTGAACGGGTCGCTAGCTCAGCGCGGAGTGCACTAGCTTTCTGGAGTTCTCGGGCTCTGTACCAAAGCAACTGGCGCATGGTTTGAAAGTTGAAGTTATCCTAAGTAATCCCGGAGTGGTGGTCCGACTGTGGACACCTATCTCATGACAGTCTTTTGGAGAAGTCCTTGGTAAAGTTAGTTGGCAGTTACTACTGATCCAAAAGAGATATTATTTCTTCTTTACGCAACTAAAGCCAAGAAATGATCTATTGAAATGAAATATATAACTCATATTTGAAATATGAATTTGGAGTAAAAGTGAACATGTTGAGAGTGAAGTAATTGTATTAATTTCTTGATTTCAGGTTAGGAGGCTTAACAGACATATTTGTCTGGACTGATTTGGTTTCATTCCATTCATTTCGCAAAGGTCAAAGAAAACAAGAAACCAATAGCCGATTACGATTATTCAACAAGTAAAATGCGAATAATGGCTTCTAAAAGTTGTCAAGTATTTGTATGAACAAGTGAAAAAGGAACACAATTTCATTCACTCAGCCATTCAAACGCTCTCTAACGCAAATGAACATATTGCCTTCGTAACGGGCAACTTAGTTGGAAGCTACTGAAGGCCATCATAATTTATCGTGTGCTGTCGAAGTTGAAAAACACCTCTCTACCTGCGAGCAGGGTCGGCTCATACGTCCGGACTAATATTTCAAGAGGAAAAGGAATTTACCGGATGCAATAGCGTATGCAGTAGGAAGTGAGCGCGAGAAATTTTCTACGCCTGAAGATTCTAGGTTCAAATTTCAACGGAGGCAGGATATTCGACACCACATAGATAAGGAAAGTTCGATTGTACTGTAGATAGAATCTTTACTCTCTCGTATACGTAGTGTAGGTGAGGTTTTGTAATTCTGCAAGTATACATTGTAAGTATCTATTTTGTGACATAACATTTTATGGATTCCTGGTGCCAAAAATGTACTTTTAATTCCTATACAAAAAAATTCTAATATATACTGTCAAAATACACATTTTGGAAGTTTTGATGCTGAAAAATTTGCTACTGGCCGTCCTTAAACAAAATAGCTGTTTAATCTTCCGTAGGATTGTTATCAAAATATACAGTTGTCCATTGATCTAGCTGATGTCGCAACCCTTCGTATCTGAAACGGATGGCTCAACTTTGGGTTTTCCTTTAACAGAAGCCTCACGGGTATTTTCAAAATGTTCTTATAAACAGATCAATATTTTTTTGCCAAAAGAGCAAATTATAGAAATGAACATGTTAACTTAAAAAATTTCGAAGATGACAAAAACTATAATTTTGTTGACTTCCCTCCAAGATGTACATTATTGAATTTATAGATTGTGTACATGGAATTTCGACTTTAATATTAGATATTTCAATAATTTTATTTGCTACAAAAAATGAGTATTTTACGTTTCATTTTGTGTGACATCACGAGAATTAAAATAAATCCTAAACGATTTTCTCAAAGACATTTTTTAAAAAAAGGCTACACATTTTTGCATAAATCGTTCGTTCATCTACACGAGTTTGTTAGAAAATACAACTTCCGTACTTCAAATACTTATTAAAACTTCTGCGACTTAGAAAATTGAGAGAGTTTAATTTCTTTTCGATACCTTCTTACCACTGCGTTATTATAGATAGACATTTTTAATGCAATATTTTTCTCAACATTAGACCTTTAAATCAAATCACATAATTCATTTTTCATAATGTTTATAGTTTTCGTGTAATATTTATTTACATTATGTTCCAGTTCTAATTTGTTTTGATCTTTCCCAACATCTTCAATATTGAAGGAAATAAATTATTTTTAATTTTATATTTCCCCATTTACAGATTAGTAAATAAAAAACGTCCACCTCGAATATTTTCTAAACATTTCAAGAAATGAAATTTTCACCACACGATTCAGGTCATAGGGCATCATAAATTGTAATAATAAGCCGTTTGATAGAATTTTGTATTTTAAAAATGTTGGAGTGACAATTTTTTAAAATGGTAAACTATACTTTTTTACACGATTAGATGATCTCGAGAAAACAAATTCATCAATTACGTCATTGATGTCCATGTCTGCAGCGATGTGCCAGAGGAGATGGTACATAGGCTCTATTACTCTGTTTCGAGCGTAAGTGAAAGGTGAATCCGACCCCAGGGTGTATTTCACATCAAACTGATGAGGGACCAACAATACTTTACATTCAACACAGTTGCATTTTACGTATTCACAAATGTACAAAACCTATTAAATTGTGTTTCTGTCAGCATTGATATGCGTCTGAAAAGAACATTTCAGAAAATTTGTTTGTGAGATGTTACATCACTGTTGATATGGCGTGAGTGCAAGGGGAAATATGCGGTTTCAAAAAGTGGCACGCACTGATCTAGAACATCAAATTAAATTAACACTGAAATAAATGTAACGTATATTACTTATAATGGTCCAATAAATTAATTATTAACCAAAGTCAACCTTCACAAATAATGCAATAACGTACGGCAGTGCACATAATGTTCTTTACATGCCAAGAATATTAAAAAAATGTTCAGTTTCAAAAATCAAATTGCAAATAGCAGCTATTGAATTGCGAGGTCTCTTCCTTGAATCCATGCTATCGCATGACGTCACATGTGTCCTAAACTGTGACCTACTGAATATTAGAATCCAGTCGGTACACGCTTTATGAGAATGGGCGAACTAACTCAATCAAATATTTGCACATTTTATTTATTTGTTTATTAAGTCAAAAAACAGTTAAAAACTGTATGTGACGTATGATGGAGGAAATCATCTCCGCACGCTTTCTTGAGCTTCAGAACCCCTTCCCAACAATTTAACCATTAATATTTGACAGATGAAAAAAGTTTAAAACAAATTAATAATAATAATAATAATAATAATAATAATAATAATAATAATATTTTAAAAAACGTGAGATTAACTTTTCAAAAAACTAGACATTTTCGTTCCCGAGTTATGGAAAACCAATTTGTAATGGTAAACGAACTGCCGATTTGATTTTTCTGTATTGCGCACAAAATAGAAACTCACCCTAAGCTCTACTACCACTTCAAGCAAAAAGAGAGCTTAACCAAACGTGCGCATAGTGAAGCTACATTTACATCCAGAAGCAAATCAAGGGCCCATCTTATCATTTGCTCAATGGATCAGGGAAACTGGACAAAAACCCGATCGAGATGGAGTCATTGACCCGGAAGCTAAAGTACATTACTTGTTACAGGCATATTATGTCTTTTTTACAAAAACTATGCAATACCAACTAATTCATTATACTATATCATTAAAATAAAAAAAATATTTTTCTTTTTTATGATCAGTATAGTCTCTAATTGTATAGAACCAGTTATGCAGCGGAAAATATTTTATTTTTAACTTCAATTTGTGTACCGATTTCAATTGTTTATTGTCATCTGGCAATGCGTTGTAAAGTAACGAACATGTATTTTATGTGGATTTCTTGTAGTGAGCTGTTGATACTGACACTTGATTTCTATGACGTGTGTGAACATGATTTCTACGACATTTTTCGGTCAAAATCGAAATCAATCGTTTCTGTATTTTTCCAGTGTACCCGGATATCTAACAAAACTGTAGACTCCTCACATAGACGTAGTGTGCGTAAATTTCTTTCAATTTCTGTGCGCATCGAAAATTTGTAATGAAGTAATATTTAACTAATTTTGAATTAATTATTATGCAAGAAACTATAAATGCATTTTATTTTAGGTTGTTGAGGCTCTTGTAAATAATGTTCCAATGTTAACAGTTTTTTAATCATATTTTAATTACTTACAGGTATTTTAAATTGTAATCTGCATTATTCCGTGTGGGAAGATTCCATAAAAGTTAATGTTGGCATAGCACTTTTTTGTTTTCAATATAGATAAACATTTTTGGTTTATTTTCTTGTACAAATAAATTTTTAGTGTTTTAAAAAGAGTAAAAGTGAACTATGTACCTAGGAATGTACGAGTATAAAAGCGACGCTGACATTTGAGAGAGATATTGGCACACTGCCAAATGGCGGAAACATGTGTCGATGAACTGATATTCCCGATGACAGATGCCGATGAACTGGATTTGTAATGGCAGATTAGTTTCGATTCTTGCTCCATAGAGAAGTTACAATATGAGACAAAGGAATTCCCAGCGGACTGCTGGTTGTCTATCTCTCAATCTTTTACTATCACAGAGATTTCATTTCTGTTAGAACTAAAACATTGAATACGCCTTTATGGATCTATTTGTATCAATTTTTTGTGGATATTATGGTTGCTAAGAAACTGATTATCAAACCGAAAAGCAGTCACGTTTTAATACTGGCAAGTGTGTAACATTTTGAACGTAAATGTATACAAAAATTTACGTGACCAAATTTGTTATCGTTAAAGAAATACTCATGACCAATGAATGTGCTTTAATTGTAAACGAACTATGCAACTCATTCACCCAGAATCAGCGAAAAGGTTACAGATTTTAATTTATTTAAATACTTCAGATGGTATATTTATTCCTAATCCTTATATGCGAATTGTATAAGCGCTATTGTTCTACATGCAACAAGATGCAGTACTTGAAAACGCTCTTCTTACTGCAACTTCAACTCATCACAGGCCCCATTGCATTGGGGCCAGCGCTGTGTGTTCTGAATGGAAGAGATAGTTTCTTCCCACCAGTATGTCAAGACCCTTTGAAATCGGAATGCAGTAACAGATATTTTGTTGTTAATTTTAACCTTCCGTAAAGCAAGCTAGCATAATGTAGGATTTACCATTTAACGTCCCCTTGATATTTCGTCTGAGGTGGACTTCTCAAAGAGATATTACTGCCAAGATATAGGCAAATGAAAAAAGTACATATAATATTTACTCTGACCGGGAGGTCCTAGGTTCGAGTCCTGACGGCGGCGGGATTTTCGATACTAGCTTTTCAGCTAGGTCGAATTCAGTCGCTGTCTGGAGGAGAATTCTAGCGGCCGACTGCTCTGATCGGTAGTTTTCCATGGTTTCTCTGATCAACACCAGGCGAATGCCGGAGCAGTACCCTACCAAACGGGCCACGGACCGCGCGCGATCTATCCTTCCTCTTCCTTGTCCTATCCTCTCCCCTTACACACACACATACACACACACACACACTAACATGCACCACACTACCATATATTCCGGGAGACCGGTCGGGAGCTTAGAGCTTGACCCGGCTGGGGCGGTGCCCCGCTGGTGAGAGAGTCCAGATTAGGGGGAAACCCCGCTAGCCGACGGTAGGTCGGCGCCGGATCTCGCCATCCAGCGGGGAAAGATCACCGCCATCTCCCGAGAAAAAACATGCACTACACTAACAGAACTAATGACCAAAGGAGTTGACGCGCCCGGAAACACGAAAAAATCAATCAATTTCCATGATTTAATTCTTCTTGGTCAATGCTATATCAACAAATATGTTGATAAAAATGTAAAAGCATAAATTGGCGTGTTTTTCAATGTTGCTTCGTTGTCTCATTCAAATAAAACGCATTACTCTTGGCAGCTTGGCGGCTGTCCCAGTAGCTAAACAATCTCATTCACTTCTGTCTTTTCTTCTCTCTTCTTTTTCGCTCTTGTTTCCTCCTCGAGGAAATTGGTCGATGTATTCCCGAGCTGTTAGCGTACGCGTATAAACTTTACAGTCCTCATTCCGCCGCTTTGAGCAAACACTAAAATCAACCCGTTGTGTACGTTGGCAGAACAGTCTGTAAGAGAATGGTACTCTCAGGCCGTAAAATAATCCAAGAGTTCGACGGCGCGTGAAGAGTCTGATTCATCCAACAGCGGATTGTATACGACAGTCAAGGATCTCAGACCCGTGTTCACATTTAAAACTAGGTCCACTTTTCTTGAACTGAAAACACGCAGGAATAATAAATGTGGTTGAAATTATAATCTTTCTCTCTCTCTCTCTCTCTCTCTCTCCCTCTCTCTCTCTCTCTCTCACTCACTCACTCACTCACTATCTCTGTATATGTATATTTAAAAGAGAGAGGGTCAATGTCTGCCGGATTCTGCTAGAAAATAACAAAAAATGACGCATTTGTAAAATAATTTGTAAAATAGTTTTATTATTGACGATGCGTATTTAATAATTAAAATAAAACAATTCTGGTACTATAAAATAATAATAATAATAATAATAATAATAATAATAATAATAATAATAATAATAATAATAATAAAGACGTGTGTGTATAGTATTTTACCGATTTTGAAGCCCATTAATGTCAGTGTAACTATTTAAGGGAAGAGTTCAGAGAAATACATAAAATTAATCCCGAAGAAATAAAGAAAATAACATTCTGTTAAATTATTTTTGTAATAATTTGTTGTAATTTGTAATATTATATCGATTTTACTTAGACTTTACGGAGAGGAATGGAAAGGCAACCCTTGGCTACCGGTGTCCGCTAAGGATTCAACAGTCGGGTGTTCTTTAAAAACAATTGAATCACACGATTTGTAGCTAAAGATGATATATAAGTTCACTTATTCCAAGAAATGATATTTTTACAAGAAGGTATTATTGCGTATTGTTGCGTTGAATTATTGCGAAATGTACAACTCATGTCCCATGATAAAAATAAGAGGCTCCAGCCCACCGCCTCCGTTTACAAACTTTAATCGCTTCTATTCCTTGCTTAGTTATTAGTATAATGCTGCTATTAATCGGTCTAGTATCGTCATAATTTCTATGTCCCATAAGCATCATACTCATATATCCGTAATTTTCTCACCCTTGTGCCACATGTTTTTTTCGAGCTACAGCTTTGCAGAGAGAAGACGAAATGAGAAAATACGAAGTGCAATTCCCTTCGCCTCAGAGGGTATGTTTCACAAACTTCCGAGAATTCATAGTAGTTTCCAATTGCTTCCTACG
This sequence comes from Teleogryllus occipitalis, assembly GCA_011170035.1. Lineage (NCBI taxonomy): Eukaryota > Metazoa > Arthropoda > Insecta > Orthoptera > Gryllidae > Teleogryllus > Teleogryllus occipitalis. Next base: position 30,665 of record BLKR01007223.1, on the reverse strand, counting down.
AGAGCTCCTACTTTGAATCACATGAGATGCATTGCTCTTGTTGTTGAACACGATTGTAGAGCATGTTAGAATTGTTGTTGTGAAGGATATTATTGGAAAATATTGTGAATTCAGGGATTACGAACATACACGTAGATTAATGTTCGTTTTTTTTCACTCGTCTCATATTCGATTTGCGCATTCCGATGAAATTTAAGGAATATTACTGATATTATTTCGAGATGGTCTTTACCATATTCATTGAGTAAGACATCACTGAAATAGATTTGCAACTATGAATAATTTGTTACATGTGTTAGGAATATTGTAACTGATTTTAAACAAATATACTCACATTGAATAAGAAATATGAGAATATTCGGAGGCAAAATTAAACAGAAATATTTCTTTTACAGCTCCATTTCATTTCTTAGCGTGCAGGCTGGATTTTGGCATTCATATTTCCCATTAGGAATCGCTTCGCAACGTCAGTATGTCGCTGCGATCGGATGCCGCACACCATATTAATGATAACTGAGCCTCATTAAACGAGAATTGTCGGAGGATTTAATCCTCTGGCGCTTGGCTAGAGGTCCTTCATGTCATGCATGGCGAGATACGACCGGCCTTTTAAAAATCGTCTGTCATTTTTATTCGTTTGAAAATCCATGGACTTCAACTGCAAGAAAACCCTTGACTCGAGTGTAAAAGGTCAATGATCCCTTCTGCGCTAATAGGCTAAGTTGGAGATAGTGGCCAGGCTTAAAATACACACATAATACAATTTATTTTCCTTTTGAAATAATTTTATTGCTAATGTAAATATTTATAGGTTTCTGCTATTTACAATTTTTGTCGCGATATACTTCACTATATTTTTTAATAAAAATATTAAATGTTCTAATTTCATTCTCTAGTTCACGATTAAAGAGAACTTTTGTTAAATATTAAAAAGCATTAAAAATTAACTAAAATAAGTTATTTGAAAAATATACATGTGTTTGCCTTTCTGAATTATAACATAGTCTATGCATGGTAACTATTCAAATGTAATATTTATAATGACAATACAAACAAAACTCTTCTAAGCATTAAATAATACTTCACATTTAAAGCAAACTAGCAGTGTTTTATTCGCTTCTATTAAGAGAAAAAGTCGAAAGACCTGACTACGATAACACCTCTTTTGATGAAATTGTTTGTGTAAAAAGAAAGCTTACGTAAATAAAGCGTGTAAACTTCATTTTTTCGTTCTTGAACAAATATAAAATCCGCATCGCCTATGTGCTCGCATTCAGAGGTCCCTTTTATATTGGCACCGGCGCATTCAAACCAATACACAAGCCCTTTCATACGAATAATGAGTTTTGTGCCGCTGGCCAGGACCGTGGTTTGTACACATGGAATTATATCTTTGAGATCTTGTTAAAACTACGCTTACACCACAATATTCTTTTTTTTAGTAACTCTGTCGGTGATCTATGCAACGTATTTAGAACTCTGGTGCTTTTACATTTTCAGTTTTCATTAAGAGATTTGAACACTCGTTTTTCTCTTTTGTGATAAAACAATTCATCGCTGTTTGTATGATATTCAGGTCATTTGAAAAGCAAGGTAAGCAACCCAGTTATAGCAGAATAATGATAGAAATCGATTAACGGTTTGATTCTATTACGATTTTGATTCTATTAAGGGGCTGTTATAAAATTTCAGTTCATTGTTAAGGTTTTAAATAATGACGAAAAGTAGATATTTGCAATATCTTCTCAATAAAAAATACAAGAAAGACACTGCAGCGCCTCTGACCGGGAGGTCCTAGGCTCGAGTCCTGACGGCGGCAGGATTTTCGACACTAGCTTTTCAGCTAGGTCGAATTCAGTCGCTGTCTGGAGGAGAATTCTAGCGGCCGGCTGCTCTGATCGGTAGTTTTCCGTGGTTTCTCCAATCAACACCAGGCGAATGCCGGAGCAGTACCCTATCAAACGGACCACGGACCGCGCGCGATCTGTCCTTCCTCTTCCTTGTCCTATCCTCTCCCCTTACACACACACTTACACTAACATGCACTGCACTACCACATATTCCGAGAGACAGGTCGGGAGCTTAGAGCTTGTCCCGGCTGAGGCGGTGCCCCGCTGGTGGGAGAGTCTTGGTTAGAGGGAAACCCCACAAGCCGACAGTAGGTCGGCGCCGGATCTCGCCATTTAGCGGGGGAAGATCACCTCCAACTCCCGAGAAAAAACATGCATTACACTAACGGGACAATTGACCAGAGCAGTTAATGCGCCCGGAAACATAAAAAAAATCAATCAATCAAACACAATAAAGAAAAACATGCAGTGGTGAAAGATTAATTTTTGGAACAGTGGTCATAAAGTTACATCATATTCTTGGCAGGACAATTTAAACAAAGGTATATTTTGCATGCTTATATTTTATATATTTTCAATATTGGCATGTGGAAGCTTTCTTTGTGACGAGTGCAGTCTATTGGTTATGGTCCAAAAGCGTGGTCGAGAATTCATATTTCGTTGCATGTTTGGGAGCGTAAGAAGCGTATCTCCAATGGTATTTTGCGCTGTTTCACGACCAGATCAATCTACACCCGGCACGTCAAACCGCGCCGGCACGAGCTCCTTGTCCACCTGGGGTGCCTGGCGCTCCTACGGGCACAGGCAACTTCCCCTGACTCCCAATTTATTTCCCCTTAAAATCCAGAACACCAGATCCTGTACTCGCGCAAGCTGAAGCGGCGCGAGGCGGTGAATAGTGCTTCGTACGAAAATTTGTCAGATTTTTTTCTATCAATAATCGAGAATTATATGTTTATATTCTTCACTACTTATTACTATTTGATGTTTATTTTCTTAGTAAATTCCCCGTTCTATAAACATCTTTTCTAAATGGCAAGAACATGAATGGATAGTGAATTATTTTCTTGTTTTTGTTTTGAGTTGTGTTATTAAATCAAACATTCAGACATTTATTGTATTTAGAAATAATGTAAAATAGATTAACAAGTCTCTACAAGTTAACAACTCTCGCAAGCGGGCAGACAGCACTTTTAACAGGAAATAATATTTGTTCTCACCAGAAAGTAGAAAGTTCATGCTTTTATATTACTCTTAAGTAAACAGAATTACAAAATAGAGATACTTTTGATTCAATTTTTTAAAATTCTACTCTCAATTGAGAATTTGAAATCAGACTGATATATTATTTTGTTTTATTGGAATATTTCTTTGACTTAAAAAATAAGCTTGTTACCTTCCCCGTGACCTTGACATGCCTCGACTACACAATGGGCCGTCAAGTAACAACTTGCTTCGAAACACATGCCGTTATCAACAAGGTCATGACCTTCATTTTGAGAGATTCAAAGAATATAATTTTCATTGAATTCCTGGCACAGAGAAACCAATACTACGGAGTACTGTGCAGGATCGCTAAAAACGTTGAGTAAAAACTTCAACAAAAAGCAACCACACCTGCTGAAGAAAAATCTGGTTTAACCAAGTATACCTGATTCAAATATACCTGATCACAGTGTAACATTTTTCGTGCCTGAAATCTTTGAACTGCAGTTTGAATTATATCATTTTCTCTATACATACAGTTTTTAACCCTATGACTGGCGCTTGTTCTACAAGTGTATTCTCAAAACGTGGATTGCAGAGCCATGATTTTTTGACAAGAAAATGCAGTAACTTGCTATTTTGCAGATAAGGACAAAAAGAGTTTAATAAATCTGGCGTGGAATATGTAGAAAGTCAATTAACAAAGTGCCCAGATCTCAATGGAGACTACGTTGGAAAGTAAATAGAAATTTGTCAGATAAGTAGTATTTATTATTCATCTATCTTCAAAGTAGTATTACATTTGGAATGTAGAATCAACGCAAATACCAATAAATATTAAAATTATTTAAGTTAATTTGTCAATTTTTCAAAGGTAGGATAAAAACACAACGGGCGTTTAAGACATATTCATGGATTTTATAATGCTATTACCTGAAACAGAAATATTTTGCGCAAAAGCCTGTGAGCAGTCTTTATTTGAAATTATTTCTAATGCAAATATATCACAAATATCAATTTTTATTAGAACTTCCGAAAATGATACTATTTACTTTTTGTATAAGAATATCACTACGAAGCAATTTTGATTCTAATGTTTAAGAATCATAGAGTAAATCTATTGGTACACTATTGACTATGATAACAACAACCAGTTAATTTCCAAAACATTTTTTTAAGCTATTCGCTACTTTTTGCAGTCTCGATTTCTCTTTAGAAAATTTTAATAACACAGTACACTTCTTATTAGTGTTAGTAATATTTCAATTTTAAATAAAATAAAGAAACTATCTATTCACCTGAATGTTAATAATACTGTCTCAAATATTTCCTAAAAATAAGAAATAAGTTCAAAGAATAGATCGAAAGTTAGACGGGAAACCTATTTTTACATACGCTATATTCTTCTGAGGAAAGGCAAGGGAAAAACGTAGGTAAAAACGAAAATTAATTTCAGGGAAGAAGTAAATATTTTCCTTTGTTATTCGAATACAAACCCAATTTTTGACATGAAACCTCCATGTTCATGAAGATAAAATGGGCTTGGAATTGTTCAACAGGTTTTGAAACTTGAATTTTTTACTTTACAACTGTATTTACCCTTTAAAAGAGCAGTTTAGAAGAATTGTAGTAAAAAATAGCTTTGAGAAAGTTTAGTATAGCAACTTTGGTTTAAAAAAGTGTCATGTTTGGATGAAAATTAATTTATTGAAAATTAAACAAATGTTTAATTGCTGTACACGTGTTTATATCTTTTCTGCCTTCACATTCTTTGCATTACTCAGAACGTAATTATTTTGTGTGTTCACGATCCGTTTCCAGAAGAATTCGGTAGAAATTGTCAATACATTCTATAAATACTTTTATAATTTGACATAATTACATGTAAAATTCTATTTACAATGATGTCTAGTTACATGACAAGATTTTTTTCAAACATTAATTTCAGTAAATATACTGCAGCCGTTTAACAAATCTTACTTAGGAGTTCATATTTAACACTTTTTCCAGCGATAACAACCCCACCAACTGACCCATGCACTTTCGCTATGAATCAAAACAAAAACATATTTTCCACTGAAATATTTTATTTGTAGAAAAAAATTCTACACAAAACAATTTTACCCATTATTTTTGCAGTTTGATGGATGGTCGTGTCAATTCCACAAACGAGAAATTTAGATTATTTCGCATTACGAAAATATGAATTTGTCACAACGTATACAATGGCGTATGCGATATCTAATTATACTGATAATCATACCTACAAAAGCGCTATTATTCTGGGTGTGATGCTCAAATTTACACAGTACCGCATAAAATGCCATACAATTCATATCCACATTAACGGTTATTGAATTTTTATTGCTATTCAGTACATTAATCGACCAATCATATCGTAGAGTGAGAAACATATTACACCATTCATGAACAAGATGCAAGGATAATCTATAAATATATCTTTCCATAAAGTCGTGAGTACAAAAAAAATTAAAGTCTGCTTAAAAAGTCCGTAGTATACATGAAAATACATCTAAAGAAAAAATTAATTTAATTGAAAACTCTTTCCGTTTCCTATGTTATTTCTTAAGTAGTATGTGTACACAAAAGACAAATTCCCAAATCTCCCATTAAAGGGATATTCTGACAGTGGCAATTACTACCATATTGCGTGCAAACGCCGTATTCTCCCGTCTCGGATATAAGCCCTTCGCCCTCTGCTGTTCAAAGCACTGTCTTGTGAGCCCGACCCTTGGCCCATTGCCGCGGGCCGCCTTGCGGCAACAGAGGAATGCGCCGCGTGACAATCGCACCGCTCTCCTGCTCTGCCAGGGCAATGAGCGCCCGCGCCGCACCCAGCTCTGGGCTCCACCGCTCACTGCCGCCACCTTTGAAGAGGCGGACACGACACTGCGCGGCGCGGCCGTCACGGCTTCCCTCCCTAGCAATTGGCGGCACGGCGCGCCTCTGCGTCGCCCACGCCGCCCACGCCGCCCTTCCGCCTTCTCTGCTCCCCCTTCCGCCGTCGACGCCCATGCCACCTACGGCGTCTTCGCCCTCTCGGCGTTCGCGCTCGCTCTGTCTCTCCTCCGCCTTCGCGCTGGCTCTCTCTCTCTCCCCTACGCCTTCGCGGTCACTGGCTCTCTCTCTCTCTCCTCCGCTCTCGCGCTCTCTCTCTCCTCCGCTCTCGCGCTCTCTCTCTCCTCCGCATTCGCGTGCGCTCTCTCTCTCTCCTACGCCTTCGCACTCGCTGGCTCTCTCTCTCTCTCTCTCTCCTCCACCTTCGCGCTTGCTCGCTCTCTCTCCTCCGCCTTCGCGCGCGAGCGCTCACTCTCTTTCCTCCACTTTCGCGCACGCTCTCTCTCCCGCCTTCGGGCGCTCGCTCGCTCTCTCTCCCCGCATTCGCGTGCGCTCGCTCTCTCTCCCCTACGCCTTCGTTTTCGCTAGCTCTCTCTCTGTCCTCCGCCTTCGCGCGCTCTGTCTTCCCCGCTCCCTCTTCCTCACGCCTTCACTCTCTCCTCAACTTCCCTCTCTTCTTCGCCGTAGCCCTTTTCCCCACCTTCACTCGTTTCCGCTGGCATCACCGCTGGCATCACCGCTGGCATCACCGCTGGCATCACCGCTGGCATCACCGCTGGCATCACCGCTGGCATCACCGCTGGCATCACCGCTGGCATCACCGCTGGCATCACCGCTGGCATCACCGCTGGCATCACCGCTGGCATCACCTATACTCCTCCACACGTTGGCAGTGACCCCCGTCCCGCTGCCCTGGCTTTCCTTACTTTCAGCGCTTTCACCCCGCCGCCGCTCTATCGTTCTCTGCACATAGTTCTTTTGATTGATTGGTGTCTCTGGGCGCGGGGACTGCTAAGAAAATTAGTCTCGTAAGTGTATTGTATGTTTTTTCATCGGGAGGTGGTGGTGATCTGCTGGATGGAGAGAGCCGGCGCCGACGTACGGTTCGAGGGGGTTTCCCCAACCAGGTACCTCCCACTAGCGTGGCACCGCACCCGCCTTGACAAGCTCTAAGCTCCCGATTGGTCTCCCGGCATGTGTAATAGTGTAGTACATGTTAGGATAAGTAAGTAAGGGTTGAGGATAAGACAAGGAAGACAATTGAAATATCGCGCGCGGTCCGTGGCCCGTTTGTTAGGGTACTGCTCCAACATTCGTCGATCGAAGAAATCACGTAAAAATACCGATCAAAGCAGACGGTCGCTAGCATTCCACTCCAGACAGCGAGAGAATTCGACGTAGCTAGTGTCGAAAACCCTGCTACCGTCGGGATTTGAACCTAGGACTTGACGGTCAGAGGCATTGCACAACACTATACAAAACAATAATCAGACCACTACTCCTTTATGCATGCCCCATATGGACAAACGCAGCCCCCACAAATGTCAATAAAATTCAAGTTATGCAAAACAAATTTTTAAGATTAATCACAAATGCCCCCTGGTTCATAAGTAATAAACAACTTCATTCAGAATTAAACATCAATACAATAATAAACCAAATAGCTCAAATATCACACAACTTCTACCAAAACCTATCAGACATACCAGCAGCATCCCATTACAAACTTCCGAAAAATCCAACCCACACACGAATAAAAAACAGATTCCCTTTTGAAGCATTCCTCAAAATTTTAGCCAACGACAATTCATAACACCGAGGTTCTCCCCTAGAGTATCCTCTCCAATGCATAGATTAAGTTAGCTTAGATATTTTAACTAGAATAAGTCTGAAAAAATACATCTGTAAAGTAGTTGTACTGAACGATGTAAATCCTTCAAAATGAATAAATGTGTTAAAAAAAAAAAAGAGGCATTGCAATGACATCAGTGTTTGCTCTGAGCCACTTCTCGCGGTGGCTCTTTCGACGTCAATGCCCCTCTCCCCACCTTCTCACTAACGTTGCTGTCATCTCCATCCTCACAGCGATATTTTCAGTTCAAGCTCTTTCCATCGACTACTTTTGTCGCCTCCTCTCTGCCCACAACCATTTTCTTCTTAACCGCACAACTCACGCCTTCCTTATTTACAATCATTCACTCGAAATCCTCTAAGCTCCCATGAAGACTTTCTCTCTCATCGTATAGTTCTCCCTCGTAGGCATAGTAGCCTCTATTTCCCATTCTTGCTTTTTCATTCTTGACGTGTCGTGTATACTCATCTTTCTTTTTGCACCCTTTTGAACACGTCACCCTTGTCGATTATCAGTTGGCTTCCATCCTCAGTGAATTCGCCATCACCGCTTCCATTTCTATCTATGGTATCGGGTTTGTTGTCGCCACTTGCAGCCTTCCTGACACTCAGTTTGCCCTCACCGACACCTGTGACGACGTGAACTCCATTTTCTCTCCATCCTTCTCTGCTGTCATTAGCTTTGCCTTCTACGTCAACTGACCTTTTTCAAGACCGCTTCTCCTGCCTCCGGCACTACTTTCTACCGCATTGTCAACCTTGGCTAATCCTAAGGCCTCCGACAATTATATTGTAACACATGTTAGTCACCAGCATAATCATCCAAGCTTCAATAAACAATCACAGTCGGCCCAGGCGACAGGTCATGACACGAGTCAAATCAAGGTGTCCGTGGCCTTTCACCGGTCCTAAGTAAGTGGTTGATCGTGACGTGTAGTATAGATTAAAAAAGCCGTCCCCAGCAGCGAGAGTGTTAGCAATCGCACTCCCTTGACTTCACCTCATAGAGAAGAAGTGATAAGTGAAATACATATAATAAATGAAATACATAAAATAAATATAAGCGTGATACTGAAATACATGTTAAGATCCCGAAATAAATGCTTGCAGATAAATGAGAGCGAATATTTCACACTTTAAATGTATTGCCCCAATTGAAAGTAGATTCGCCTGGAAAGCAACGTTGAATGTTTATGACCTAGGGTGTAGGGTTACCCTTCATAAATATAAGGTTTAGAAAGGTTTCGGTTTGTAAATTACGGTGTTTTTTACCCTGGGGTGCATCTGTTTTGAGTTTTGCTCGATGACGTCTTTTGAGAAGTAAAGTGACACGTGCTCTATGTGCGCCTGCTGCTCCCCACATCATAATCAGTGAACATTTAATTTTTTCGTCATTTGTATGTTTGATGAAGGTTTACCATCCATTAAACAGCACATATGAAGATTTGTGCCGAAGATTTCTATTAAATTGTACGGAACCGTCATTATTCCTTCGGATGTTGTTTACAGAGTAGATATCTTCAGATGTGTGTACTTTGTGAGTTATCCAAGAATATCTAAGGTTATCTATTGTGGTCGTGATTGATTTGCATCATCCACTCACGCTATATGCAACTACCAATCGTCTCTCCCACCAACGTGCTAGCAGCAAGGTTATCTTAATCTGATCCACCCTCATCGTATTTCTCAATCTGTTCCCACTTGATCCGCGGTCGTGAACCTTTCCACTACCTACGCGACATAAGTCGATAACACCACCTCACCTTTGACATCTCCAATCTTAACATGCACGCTGCACACTCTTCTTCGCGGCAACCGCTGAGGTGGCTCAGGGCATCAACGTCTTTTTAGTGCAACTGATCGGGAGGTCCCAGGGATCGAGGCCCGAGAGTTGCAGGATTTTCAACACTAGCTAGCCAGCTACAGCCAAATACAGCTGCCGTCTGGAGGACTGATTGATTGATTTTTCGTGTTTCCGGGCGCGTCAAGTACTTTGGTCATTAGTTCCGTGAGTGTAGTGCATGTTTTTTCCTCGGGAGATGGCGGTGATCTTCACCCACTGGATGGCAAGATCCGGCGCCGACCTACCGACGGCTAGTGGAGTTTCCCCCTATCCAGGACTCTCCTACCAGTAGGGTACCGCCCCAGCCGGGACAAGGAAGAGGAAGGACAGCTCTAAGCTCCCGACCGGTCTCCCGGAATATGTGGTAGTGTAGTGCATGTTAGTGTAAGTGTGTGTGTGTGTGTGTGTGTGTGTGTAAGGGGAAAGGATAGGACAAGGAAGAGGAAGGAAAGATCGCACGCGGTCCGTGGCTCGTTTGTTAGGGTAGTGCTCCGGCATTCATCTGGTGTTGATCGGAGAAACCACGGAAAACTACCGATCAGAGCAGGTGGCCGCTAGAATTCTCCTCCAAACAGCGACTAAATTCGACCTAGATCAAAAGCTAGTGTCGAAAATCCTGCCACCGTGGGGACCCGGACCTAGGACCCCCCGGTCAGAGGCGCAGCAGTGACATCAGTACCGCTCCCGGTCGATAACGTCCTTTATGTTTCTAACCAGGGCTCGGATTCTGGAGACATGTCATCTTTTCCTTGGTGTATTCTAGGCGATGCTAACTCGTAAATGAATGTTTGTCACGATATATAGGAGATTGAAATGTATAATTGTTGGGTATTTTTTTATATTTTGTTTGCCATTTTAACCTGTTAGGTGAATTTTCTGGACTTTCGTGTAAATTTTTCATTTTTACGCATTTTGTGTCATTGTCATTTTTTGTTAATGAATGTTTTATGAATTTTATAGTTTCAAGCCATTTATAGATCATTGCCAAAGAACATTTATGTCATCAGAATCCGAGCTCTGTTGAGAAAACACGCCATCTACTCAACGCTAGGCGCCCACTCACGAGGTGGTGATGTGGGGTTGCTATGCCGCCACAGGTTTGTCGACCTACACACCTACTAAGCACGTTGTTTGAGATCTCTTCCCTTGCCTCGTTTTCAATCTACGTCTTTCACGCTGTTTTCGCCACGTACCATAACTAAGAGTACGTACCTGATTTTTAGGACTGTCATTGTCGCAAGCTCATCCAGAACTCCCCTCTCCTATTTTCCAATTCTTCTCAACATTTTCGTCCTCACTATTCTGCCATATGCTTCGCCGATTCCTCATACCCATGCAATCCCAGCTATCCTTTCTTCTTACACATTCAAACCTCTTTGTAGAAGTTGCGTTCTTTGTTCCTTCATACTCCATCTCTCTTTTCTTTCATCCACCCCCCGTTACCGATTTGCTGTGTCAGCCACACACTCGCTTTTACTTCTGTAACAGCCCTTTCTGCTCCTTTCCACACAACCAGGTTTGTCAACACCGCCGGGAAACCTGTGCAGGAACTCCATTTTCTCCCTCGACTTCCCCGCCAATCTCGCCACCCACGCTACATCCGCCGCCGACGCATTTCCTGGCCCGCCCCGAAAATTATATCCTCCATCCGCGGCAACGTTGTGATGTCAACGAATGTACCGATTCAATCCGCGCGATCGTTCACTCCAGAATCAGCTCCAGGTGACCAGCATTGCACACTGAATGAATACACTCGAGTCCCACCAACTCTGGGCCAACCCCATTACTTCTAAACGGTTTGCGATATCGAAATGTAAATTTCGCTCAACTGTGTAAATCATGAGGCAAGTAGTATTCTGCATAGACATTATTCGTAAAAATTTTAGTTATTGAGAAATTTAATCATCTTTCATTTTTTTTTGTTATTTACGTTAGTAAACACGCACTTAGCCCCTTAGCAACCAACCATCTAAATACTGCTTTAAGAATGCGTCCATAGCAACGGCCGCTAAAATATTTTTAATGGACTCTCGATCATTTTAGCGGCCGTTGCTATGAACACTTCCCAGACATTTTTCTAAATCTGCTTGCATTAGTAGAAAAAACATTCAACTGTCTGATCACAAACAAAGAATCCAGTACCACCAACCCTTGCTACAGAAAATCAAGAGTAATGACAATTCTGAACTCGCGAAAGTGACAAAAGTTTACTTTTAATAAGCGATAAACTAAAATAACAAAAATCATTGTATGTAACTCGTCCTCTATTAGTCTTTAAGGACTTAGCCGGAAGGTTAACTACTCGGCTTCGCTATCGCTCCGCCTCGCAGTTAACCTTCCGGCTGCGTCCTTAAAGACTCGTTTAGAGGACTCGTGACATAAATATCTATTAATGGAATGATATATTTTCTCGACCGCAATGGATGGATCGCGAAAAGAGGTATCCAATGATGTATCATACGTTAGTATTCTGTTAGAAATTGTAGTATAAAAATTGACTTTATGACATGCGATTTTAAATTAAACAGAAATTATTTCCCCTTGCAACTGACGCCTTTGAGGAAGGTAGTCTTCGCGGCCCCCAGCCTGTTATAGACGGTAGCGCCGCGAAGCGAAAGACACCTATTCGAAAGGTGACAGTTGCTAGGGTTACTAAAAGAAATAATGTTCGTTTAATTTAAGACCATATGTCAGAAACTTTTATACTAAAATTCATATCAAAATATTAACATATGGTACGTCATTGGATTCCTATTTTATGATCTATCCGCTGCTTATGAGAAAAAGTATATAGCTCCATTTAAAAATTCAAGATGATTAAATTTCTCGAAAACTAAAAATATTTTAAACAATACCTCTACGGCATATTACTTGCCTCATGATTCCGCATTGTTGAGAGACAACTGCATGTCGATACCGGGTACCGTTTAGAAGTTATGGGGGTAGCCCATAGTCCCGGTATACATGTAATATTTCTTAGGAAATATTACATTTTTGAAAAATAGTGATGTTGTGATGTTACAGTTTAACGAAGTGTAATTGAGTTTTAGTGCATTACATATCAAAGTATCTTTCTTTCAATTCTTACTATTAAATAAACACTTACTCACATGCTTTTTTATACTTCCAAACTAACTGTCCAAAACTACTCCCAAACTAACAAACTAATTCAAAGAAAGACACTATGTTGAAGACAGTCACAATTTGCGTAAACATCGAGGTATTGTCTTGGGACTTTACTGAGATGTAATTGGATTTAATAAACAAATTTTCAATTTCAACATAATTTTTGCCAAAACATTGAAAAATTCGAAACGAATAAAAAAATATTAAACAATATTACTAACTTATAAATATACCTAACTCCATAAAAAATATTACAATTGAGTTTGCTTTATTCCCCAGTATTTGCCTATAATTCTTCAATCCAGTGACAAAATACCAATGAAAAAATACATAAATGAATACCCAATCTTTGTACTATTTCTATTCCTTATAATTGGAAATAGAACATCGCCAAAATAATACCATAAAACTATTTAGAATGAACGCTTTTTGTTACAATTTTATTGCTCTGAATTCATGAGTTTTAATTTCTGTCTTTTAATCGATTTCGTTTTGCTCACTACCTACTTATAAGGAGCATTCAAAAAGAAACTAGACGGAGGCCTAAGAACAAAAAGCAGTACATATCGGCCGAAGCGATCACACTCACAAAATTCGAACAAGGAAACAAAATTCAGATCTTGGGAAATTTTCCTTTCGTAACAGAACAATTAAAGATTGGAACAGTTTACCCGCAACAATTTTCAAAGCTTTTTCTCTAAGTGTTCGAAGTTTTAGAAATAAGTTAGAACAATATGATAGTAATAGACATTAAATGAGTAAGTGCTGTGAAGTGCGGTGAAGTGATGCAGTGTCGTGCAGTTAATTGTAGTGAACGCGATCAATGAATTAAAAACAATAAATTTAGCCAATATTTATGTAGCTTGTATTAAATTTTAGCATCACCGACATATAATTATAATTATTATATATCATACGAGTTGAAATATTTGTTATAATACTTAATATTAGTGTTAGTATGATTATTGCATGTTCGGCTTGTATTGTACTCCTTTATTATTATTGTTATTATTATTGATATTGTTATTATTATTAATACTGTTGTTATTATTAATACTGTTGTTATTATTAATGTTAAGTGTTATTATTATTGTAATTATTGTTAATTAACTGCCACCGGGTCATACCCAATTGCAGTTCAAATAAATGTATGTATATGTCAGAAGTATTGGCCTTGACTGTTAAAACGCTTGTCCCACTGCGACACAAGGCGGTGAGTGCCTGTCTCGTACAATTCCCGGGGTAGCGTTGTCGAGAACAAACTGCTTAAAGACGTCCGAGGTGAACCGTTTGCCCTTCAGAACCCAAAATGGTCCAAAAACAGCGTAATTACAGGGAGAAAGGTCTGGGCTGTATAGAGGGTGACCGAGAACCTCCCACTTGAATTTCTGCAAGATTGCCGTGTTCGTGTTGGCCGTTTGAGACACATGGGATCATCTGCTCCATGACAATGCAAGGTCTCAAACGGCCAACACAAACACGGCAATCTTGCAGAAATTCAAGTGGGAGGTTTTCAGTCACCTTCCATGCAGTCCAGACCTCTCTCCCTGCAATTACACCATATTTGATCCCCTAAGAAGGACTGGGGGGAAAACGATTCACCTCGGACGCCGACATCAAGCAGTACGCGTGGAACTCGTTCACAACGCACCCCCCGGGAATTTTACGAGATACGAGAAAGCCATCCGCCGCCTTGTGTTGCAGTGAGACAAGTGTGAACAGCCAGAGCCATTACTTCTGACATATTAGGTATTGATTTTTGTTCCCAAGCCTCTGGCTCATTTTATATTTTGAATGCTCCTTATATATTCTATATTGTGAGCAATATCTTCACATCAAGTACCAGTAGTCGTCATATGTTTTTAAATACTCGTAATTCACCGTCTTCTGATTTGCGACCAGGTTTGAAACCTAGGCACCCCATTTCAAAACCTATCTGCGTCATCTTCCAAACTTTGTTATATTTAACTCAGCAAAGTTTTCTAAGTTCAGAATGTCGCTATTTTACTCGTCAGAGTAACACATTTTCGTTTATTGATACATTGCTTACTCCACAATTCGCAACGGTACTCGGAGCTGAACAAGTTCGTAAAATCTATCTATTCTTAAATACTGTCACCATGATAAGAAAATTCAGAAAACATAATCCACAAAGTATACTCGCAGACGAACCAGATTAATAATGCCTGTTTGGTGACTCTCAATAATGAACACCAGAATGCGTGTTATTTTTATACCTACTACACTTATCGCTGCGGTGAAGATCCCCCTACATCTTAGGATTTCTTCTATTATTTCATTGTTAACTTATGGACAGTGCCCATGCCTGTATTTCATACAACATTATGTTGATACGTTACTTGTCAATTTACTGTCTTCCTAACCATCATAACCATTGAAATGTAAATGGCACTACTGTGAGCTTACAGTATAATAAAGGGAACTATCCACGTAATCCAGTTTTGAAACATAATTCTTTTACAATTTTTATTATAATTCTATTATATTCTATCAAATTATATTTTATAACGTACGGCTTACAGGTTTGTATGCACTTTTTTCTGAACAATTCTCCTAGTGTATTTTTTTTTGTTCATGATATTGTTGAATCTGTTTATTTGAACAAATATGATTTTTTTCTGTACTTCTTCCAAAGATAAGCCGTGATGCGCGAGCTGTGTAGGAATATGCTGTTTGCCTGTCAAATCATGAAAATAATCGAGATCATACGCTTTTCATTGCCTTTTACGAGAGTATTGATCTGCCATGCTCATCAATCACTCCAAATCAGAGGGAATGGGCGCCATGCCAGAACGTTTCCTCTGTTAGTATTATTATTCAACAACTACGACTCAAAATGAGTAGTTGAAAGTACATGGCATCATTTAAATATATAGAATTGATAAGATAAGTTGCTGTTGAGGTTGCGAAATATTGGGAGAACTTTTTTGAAGATACTGTGCCAAGGAAACTGTATTTTCTTTTCATGCACTCTTGTCATGAGGGATGATTATGAATCAACAAATATTAAGTAAGCAATTACCGGTGCAAGGACCATTAAGTATTGAAGAAATTGCATTCTATTCGTTTTTCATGCATACGCATATCTGCACCGTTTCTCCGCTGCGTTTACTCCGCTTCCAAGCGTTGGTACACGGAGAATGCAGTACCCTGAGCTTTGGAACGCTACCAACCTCGCAATGCAATTCACTTTCATTGCAGTCGATACGCGCGTATTGCTGAGCTTTTACGCTAGCGAAGTGATCTGCCATGAGACCAGCGCTCGGCAGCAAATTCTCAAACAATGCGACCGGGAGCGGTAGCTCAGTGCATCAACTGATGTCACTGCAGCGCCTCTGACCGGGAGGTCCTAGGTTCCCACTCCCCTCGGCGGCAGGATTTTCGGCACTAGCTTTTCACCTAGCTCGAATTCAGTCGCTGTCTGGAGGAGAATTCTAGCGGCCGGCTGCTCTGATCGGTAGTTTTCCGTGGTTTCTCCGATCAACACCAGGCGAATGCCGGAGCAGTACCCTACCAAACGGGCCACGGACCGCGCGCGATCTGTTCTTCCCATTCCTTGTCCTATCCTCTCCCCTTACACACACACTTACACTAACATGCACTACACTGCCACATATCCCGGGAGAGCGCCCGTATACTTAGAGACTATCTCGGCTGGGGCGGTGCCCCGCTGGTGGGAGAGTCCAGATTAGGGGGAAACCCCACTAGCCGACGGTAGGTCGGCGCCGGATCTCGCCATCCAGCGGGGGAAGATCACTGCCATCTCCCGAGAAAAAAAACATGCACTACACGAACGGGACTAATGACCAGAGCAGTTGATGCGCCCGGAAACACGAAATAATCAATCAATCAAACAAAGCGATCGCACCGCGCCTTTTGGAATGGAAAATCTGGAAGGAGCCGGCACTGAGAACTGCGACAATGCACTGCATTATGCACGTCTTTCGCTCTGGTCCGTGGCGCGCTCACACGTTCATCTTTGGCAGCAGTTCAAAGCACTTCATGCGAGGAATGAAATTCTCTCTATTTTCAAGGTAATCCGCAGGTTTTTGAGAAAAAATAAACTATCTTGGGCACGGGACGTTTAAAATGGATACCCTTTGCTGTTAATTTGGCCCAAAGGTAAGATAAACCTCTGGCACAGATTTGAAGGTATATATATATATAATCTTGATGATCTTTGGATAGGTTTAACTAGATATTAATTCTGGCGTATTTAACAAGTGAATCAATTATTGCAAAAACCTCAACTCCAACTTCTGTGTTACAAACAACGTCGACTGTGGAAGAGGGAATTTTACCCCACCATCTAGCTAGTATTCATGACTAGCAATATTATGACGATCCCAAAACACCGCTGGTAAGGTTCCAGACGCGTGTGATAGTATTTAAAAGTTCATGATTTTGTTGTCGTACGTGAAATGTCGAGTGGTAGCGAATGAGATTGAATAATCAACCTTAAATGATGTACCAAGTAAGTCCGCTGTTATACAATTAATCGTCACAAAAAAAGTAAAAAAAGTGTAAAATATTCGGGTTAAATATCAAACTGATGAGTCTATTGCTGGTATGTGTTTTAATTTCATGATGAGTGTTCAATAGCCATCTGCTCCTACTCAGGATATTTTTTATCATCGTCAATTAATGTCTGTTTTCTACTCCCATTGTATTTTGATGGCAGCAACCGATTGCATGATGATGCTCATTACATATGATTTCATTATGATACAGGTTGTTGATCAATCACAGAAAAGATAACAAACCAAGTATTGATACTTAATTGATCATTTATAATCGTTCTAGTAAATGTTTCGCTCGATTGTGTACATTAAAATTGCATTTGATATTATATTATACTTGTCAGCTTTAATTTCTTTTATTATTAGTAATTTTTTCGTGTAATATTATTTGAAGTAAATTGGATCGTAATTTCACTTTGATCCTATTTGCCTCCGGCAGTACTCCCTCGCAGGCGTTAACCACAGTCACCTGCGACTGTATGCGAGAGTAACTGTCCGCTAGGTGGCCTTGGCTGAATCCTGCAAGTCAACTGCCACGAAACGACTCTATGTAAAAGTTTAACTTATAAAAATTGTAAAAAAAGTACCATATGAAACTCATATAATGGGTATTAATACCCTCGTGTGAAGTTTACGATACTGGCTCGTATCGTAAATCACACTCATGTATTAATACCCATCATTACATCATTGTTTCATAATGTACTATTGCATGACAAATCCCAAGAACAATTCTACCTGTATAATGAAGGAACTTAAAGATCTAAATGAAGTTACATCTTTTGTTCACGAATACGTCAACTTTGAAGTTGATGAAAATTAAAAAAAAACTTGTTCTCATCCGTGACAACCGTGTCGATCAGAACCAAAACCATACTGTTGTATTGCTTTGCTTTGATTTAACTTGATCAAATGTACTCTGTATTTCATTTCTTTCTCCCTTCTGGTAGAACATTTGGTGTCTTAAAGAGAGATATTAATGAATCACATCTACACAATTTATCGGTTGAAATATCAGCATATTCTTCAAATAAATTAATGGCTTACGTGGTTCAAAGTCACGGTGTGCTAAATTTAACAGATCGATAATTTTCGTTCTACTAACTTTGCTTACTTGATGCAATATATGGTGTTGATGTAGCGAAAGAAAAACGAGATTCAAATGAAAATTTCGAAGTATTGTGAACTTATAATTATACAACAATAAAAACCAGAGAAAGGTTTCACGTAAAAGTAGTGGAGAAGGCTTGTTACCCCTCAGACAATATCGCCATCCGTACTCTGAAAAAAATATTTACCAAGGAAGAACACACTGTGGCCTATAAGTGCTGCAAAAGTAAGCTAAGGTAAAAAGCATCAAAGCAAAAATATCCATTATTTGAAAAATAATATTGCAAATATGCCTGATGGATTCAAAACCTTTTATATAGAAATATTATCATGGACAATAATAAAAATGAAATTAAAACACACATGAAGAAATCTCTACTCATGTAGAAGAAACACTGTTGCATATTCTTGGTCCATTGGAAAATTCAATAAAATGTTATAGATATAAATGTGTATTGTTCCTAAATAAAAATATTCCGATAAAAAATACTTTGTTTTGTTTCCAGTAGCTTCAAACGAGTAAAATGTGTTTTAATAGTAATTATAAAATCCACACGTGACGGAGTACAGTTTATTCTTTTACGTTCGTTCTTTTCAATCACAAATACTCTAAAAAAGTATGTAAACACTTTTTGCTTTATAAACCCATTCGTTTAAGAACATTCGTTTATCTCGTAAAAAAGTTTTAAAGTGTTTTTGTTTCTCCTGTAAAATTTAAGTTCTTTTATTTAAGAGGTTTTTACAATAATTTAAGTTAAAAAGTCAAAATCAAAAGCTTGTAATCTGACAATGTTATGCGTGATTCATTCTTGCATTCACCCACCCAAACATCCTGATTTTCGGATGTTCTCCGGATTTTCCGGAGACATCCGGATTTTCGGATGCTCTGATCGGTAGTTTTCCGTGGTTTCTCCGATCAATTCCAGGCGAATGCCGGAGCAGTACCCTAACAAACGGGCCACGGACCGCGCGCGATATTTCCTTCCTCTTCCTTGTCCTATACTCTTCCCTTACACACACACTAACATACACTACACTACCACATATTCCGGGAGACCGGTCGGGAGCTTAGAGCTTGTCCCGTCTGGGGCGGTGCCCCGCTGGTGGGAGAGTCCTGGTTAGGGGGGAACCCCACTAGCCGACGGTAGGTCGGCCCCGGATCTCGCCATCCAGCGGGGGAAGATCACCGCCATCTCCCAAGAAAAAACATGCACTACACTAATGGGACTAATGACCGAAGCAGTTGACGCGCCAGGAAACACGAAAAAAATCAACATTCCATTTGCTTTACTAAAACAGCAGTTCAAATTCAAATTCAAATTCAAATTCAACCGCTTGCTCCCTTCTGAGTGCCACGGCTGGCTCGCTGTCGCCGCGCTGCCACCCCTGCCACCCCCCTCCTTCGCGCTGCCGCACACGCAGCCCTTGTGGATCACCGCGAGATTGAATGGCGGCGTCAACGACCTCTTTCAACGAGCCGCCGCGTCGCATATGATGCCGCGTCCCCGGAAGTCCATGTGTATACGTGTGTGTGTGTGTGTGTGTGTGTGTGTGTGTGTGTGTGTGCACCCGGTAAATTCGTTTAGATGTGGTCGCACGCACGGCTTCACAGATGCATAGCGGTCTGGTCACGAGGTGGGAGTCGCATTCAAATAAAATTGAAAATGTCGAGAGAAACATTTGGAATTGGGAGTATTATATTTAATGTTTTTGAGGAGAAAATATCATTTGTAAATAAATGTTTCCCACATTCTATTTGAATATAGCGTTTGATCTGCGTTTATGTGATGAATCTGACAGTCTGTGAGAAATGTTTATGCCGACACATGGTGTGCTGGAAGTGCACTTCTTTTTCACTCACATGACTTACACAATTGAAATACATCTCTTTCAAATTATTTCATCCTGATGCCTTTTTACTACTTTCGTTAACACCATTTTAACTTGTATTAAGAACGCCAACGTTGATACTGTTATATCCAAAATAATAGACCAAGTTCATAAAAAGTAATTTTATTACCGCACACTTTACAACAGTGTGTACCTTAGACAAGCGCAAGTGCCGTGTTACAAAGAGTAGTGCCGAAAGAATACATAGTCGCCGTTTGCCAGTAGATGTTCAAACTTGGCTTTGCCAAATCGCCGAAAATCCAGGAGAGAAAGTCCGTTGCCTTGGTGGTCGCTACACACTTCACTTGCACTCGTAAACCACTACTTCGCTTCACGCCGGGATCGCTCAGACTGCCCTTAGCTACCGGAGATGACTCATTTATACCCCTCCGGGCTGAAGGCTCGCCGGCCAGCCCGACCGTAAGGTCTGCTGGTCTCCTGCGGCGGATCTCTCAATGGCTCGCGGGCGGCCATTGCAGAAACCATCAAGCAACGCCTTACGCGTTCTGGTGATTGGGATACCACGGGTTCGATTCCCGCCAGGTGCAAGAAATATATTTGATGTGTACAATATTGATGAGTTCCTAGCTTACGGAGTTTAGGAATAGAATTCGTAGGCTGGCGGTCCTATCAGTGGCTGCCGTTGTTTTCATGAACACTCCCAGGCCGTTCTTTTCAATTGGCCATGGACCGCGCGTGATCGATCTTTCCCATTATCCTCATCATCAGGGAGAGGACTTTTATGCTCTAAATATATTGAAATATGCTTTTAAAATATGCATTTATGACCTAAACTTCTGAAATTGGCACATTAATGTGGAATTAAAATTAACAATATTTCATTTCTTGTATAAACCCTTCGTGATACAATTCAGGAGAAGCATGCTTGGAATGAAAATATACTTTTGTGCAAACATAATGTAATCTACCTTTCTTCAGAAATAATTGACATAAAAATAATTGAAGTAAGTATTCAGCTGAATAAAGTGCACTATATATCTTGTTGCATTTTCTTCTGCCTGGTTTAAAAAATATGTCAAGAAATACATACCATTTGCACAAATATTTTATATGTAGGAAAGAAACAATTTTCTTTTTAATCAATGAACGCTCACAAATAAAAATATTCTATAAAAAGATAAAAGGTTTTCGAGATACAAGCTAAATCTCTATTTTAAGTCTCTAATTGAACGAAATATGCAAAATATATATCTATAATTACATCAATATGCACAATCGGCTATACATGTACTTTTTTTATCTAGGGCTTTTATCCAGCTAACAGCCGGTTACCCTTTACGCCCCGATGGGACGCATATTCGACCATACACTAGACACCAACACACTTGAGGGCTCCTCTGATCTGGGGTCAGCAGAACGCGAGGCCCTCCGCGACATCACATACATACAAAGTCAAGGGACAAACAGCCATGCCCAAGGCGGGACTCGAACCCGCGACCCTTCGGACCGAAGCGCTGAGTCGGTACTCGCTCTTAGCCACCTCGGCCATCCAGGTCGGCACAAATATGTACTACTAACATATTAATCTACATAGCATCCAATTCTAACCAAATGTCAAAAAGTTTTGCTTAGCTATGCCCTGAAGCAACAGACAAAAATATGCAAAAATTATAGAAATCTTCACCCTAGTCATCATCATGTAATCGTCTCCCCTAATCCGAACTAGTAAGCCGTGGATGAGTACGTCCTGACCAAAACTTTCCCTTGATAACCGGCTTCCGCAGGCGAGGAGGCCTTGTGGACTAGAAAAGAAATAACTTGTAAAGAACTCTTAATTTATTGTCAAAATCCTCTATTTGTGAAATTTACTTCTTTTCCAAGATTTGCTTTCTGTCCATTTTTGAGAGATGATTCATTATGACTGTTTTAAGGTATGTAATAACTTTTTAACTATTATTAAAGTGTTAGTTACATTCTAATTTAGATTAATTACTAGCTGACCCGGCGAACTCTGTTCCGCCTTAACAGCCGGTCCCATCTTTTTCTCGCGTCGCACTCACTGTGAGAAACTGTACTATTCTTGTTGCACTGCGTACGTGCAAAAACGTGCGTTCTCACACAGGAACGCTGTCGAACGGGATAAGCAGTATCCTATGTCCGTCTCCTGGCTCTAAGCTTCCTGCTAACCAAATCGGTACAGCCGTTCTTGAGTTATAAATAGTGTAACTAACACGACTATATACAGATATAACGGCGAACGAAAGGCGGCTATCATGATCGCCTTCTGTTATCAGTGCGGCGTTACAACAATGGGTTACAACAGGCAACAATGACCGCTAACATGCGAAATCACGCGAAAACGTGCAAAAACGTGCGTTCTCACACAGGAACGCTGTCAAATAGGATAAACAATGTCCTATGTCCATCTCCTGCCTCTAAGCTTCCTGCTCACCAATTTTCAGCCAAATCGGTACAGCCGTTCTTGAGTTATAAATAGTGTAACTAACACGACTTTCTTTTATATATATAGACTAACTGACCCGGCGAACTCTGTTCCGCCTTAACAGAGAACTCCGTTCCGCCCGAACATACGAAAACCCGCGAAATCACGCGAAATCATGCGAAATCACGCGAAAACGTGCTAAATCACGCGAAAACGTGCAAAAACGTGCGTTCTCACACAGGAACGCTGTCGAACGGGATAAACAGTATCCTATGTCCGTCTCCTGGCTCTAAGCTTTCTGCTCACCAATTTTCAGCCAAATCGGTACAGCCGTTCTTGAGTTATAAATAGTGTAACTAACACGACTTTCTTTTATATATATAGACTAGCTGACCCGGCGAACTCTGTTCCGCCTTAACAGAGAACTGTGTTCCGCCCAAACATACGAAAACGCGTGAAAATGTGCGAAAACGCATGAAAACGTGCGAAAACCCTCGAAAAGGTGCGAAAACCCGCGAAATCACGCGAAAACGTGCGAAATCACGCGAAAACATGCAAAAACGTGCGTTCTCACACAGGAACACTGTCGAACGGGATAAACAGTATCCTATGTCCGTCCCCTGGCTCTAAGCTTCCTGCTCACCAAATCGGTACAGCCGTTCTTGAGTTATAAATAGTGTAACTAACACGACTATATATAGATATAACGGCGAACGAAAGGCGGCTTTCATTATCGCCTTCTGTTATCAGTGCGGCGTTACAACAATGGGTTACAACGGGCAACAATGACCGCTAACATGCGAAATCACGCGAAAACGTGCGAAAACGTGCAAAAACGTGCGTTATCACGCAGGAACGCTGTCGAACGGGATAAACAGTATCCTATGTCCGTCTCCTGACTCTAAGCTTCCTGCTCACCAATTTTCAGCCAAATCGATACAGCCGTTCTTGAGTTATAAATAGTGTAACTAACACGACTTTCTTTTATATATATAGATTAGCAGGATCTAACGATATAAGAACTAAAATTTGCCCCTGGGTTTAAGATCAAATTTACCACACGACACTTGTTCATGAAGCTTTCAAGGAAAAATACCACTGAAATTCGATGTAAAATTCAAAGTCCGTCTGTGAACTCTGCCCAACGCTTAGCAGTAAACTCCGGTATAATTTTTGGACGTTTTTACCCAAACAAACGACAATCACTGACCATGAAAAATATTTTAGATACCTGTCACAACTTTACGCAAAACGTATCAGCTATTTGCTTTTTCGTATTTGCTCTTGGTCAACAATTGCTATTTGTAGCCTGAGTCACCATATTTGCAAAAATGGAGCATTCAGAACAGAGGCTAAAAGCCGACCTGAAAAATATGCGACTGCCTCGGGAAAACATGGGACTTTGAATCACATTTCTCTAAACTGGGTACGCGCACCCACCGCGCTGGCCGAGTCCGCTGTTTCGGAAGATCACTGGAGCGTGTAGGAACGGACCTGCTCTTCCGCGGAGATGAGAAAAGAGGAACCCCAAATGGAAAAGAATTTTGTGCTGGCAAAAAAAAAGAGAGAGAGGGGGAGAGGGAGAGAGAGACAGACAGACAGACAGGGAGAGAGAGAGGGGTAGATGAAAATAAGCTTCTATTACTGTGCAACCGTGAAAGGAGAAAATTCCAGAAAAATATAACATCTAATAGGTTTTCGGTCCTAGTAGGGAATCGAATTTTTTATTAATTTATGGGAAGCATTCAAAAGGAAATTCGTTGTAGCATACTTTTCTGTACCTTAATAGAGTCAGAAAATGATATATGATATATTATATAATAGTTTTTATAATGAAATCTCCGTATCAAAAAAAGGCCATGATGATAAAACACGTAGAACTGATGAAAAAATAAAATTAATTTTAATTAAATCATTTATTCAGAAGATGTTTCCAAGAGTGCGTTCTGGATTCATGAAGAACTTCTATCCGCCATATGGGCATAATTGCAGTACGTTTGTAAGACGAAAATGCAATCGGATAGTAAGTCGTAAAATGATCTTAAGGCTAAGTAAATTTGTAAACAAATTTCTCTCGTCTCTTTTCCTTTGAACTTCACAATACCTCAGATTGTGACACAAAATTTGACTCGTGTTGCCATGTGAGGTTCGCAAAGGGCAGTTGCCGAAATTTTACAAATTAGCGAAAATCGTTATACTTGTCGTTGAAGGCAAATCATGTGTAAGGTACATTACTCTAAAAATATGGGCAGTAGGATTTAAAAATTAATTTTGTGTCAATGACTTTTTCGATTAAGAAACTGCGTCCGTCTCACGCCCAAGCATGTATCCCGCAGAGATATTGACAAAAAGTTGGCTCTATATTTGTTGCCGCTCCGATATCTATAGCGTTCAAAGACAAGATGACTAAATAAATAAATAAATAAATAAATAAATAAATAAATAAATAAATAAATAAATAAATAAATAAATAAATAAATAAATAAATAAATAAATAAATAAATAAATAAATAAATAAATAAATAAATAAATAAATAAATAAATAAATAAATAAATAAATAAATAAATAAATAAATAAATAAATAAATAAATAGAGTTCGGCACTAGGTTCAGACACAGTACCTGTTGTTCCACCCGCACATTCCCCATGTAGGGCAGCGCATTTGGCGTGCTGGCGGGTGCTGAACCGCGAGGTGCGGCATGGCGAGGCAATAAAGCGGTGCGTCCGTTGTGGCCCAGGGTGCGCCAGATTAGTGCGCTGGGAATGCTAATGTGCCTTCCTGGAAGGGAGAGCCGTATCGCGGCCGTCAGCGCGGTAGGTTCTACCTCTGAGCACCGGAGTTGAAATTGCTGTCACTAGATGGAACTAGTGGGGAGCAAAGCGAGTTTGTGGTAGCTTTTCTGGGAATGTTCTAGTTTCCCTTGCGTTTCATTTCACCTGATGACTATAAATATTAATCCTTGGTATAAAATATATTTTGAGTAAAGAAAAATAACAGTATTGCAGATGAAACCATTAATAAATAAAATAGCATTTTATCACCTGTCAACTATCCTAATTCTAAATCGATAACCAGACCCTCACTGCCATCACTAATAGGTATGTTAAACTTGGATAAATATATTGATATCAATATAAAGAAGATCAACATTTTACAAACGTATTTCCATATATACTTCTCTCCATGAATTTTATCTAATATTTACCAATTTGTATCAATAAACTTCCCCATTGCTCTATGAATCACCTAAAATAAAACAAAATTAAACAGAACTTAATAAATGTTAACTCATAAAACACGTACGTAAAATCGATTGAACTGAACTACGAGTTATTGTTTATGAAAAAATTAAGTAAAAATTTAAAAAACGTAAAAATAAGTAAAGCAGCAAAATCACTCAATGTACTCATGTACCAGAACGCCACATCAAGGCCGCAAAGCTAAAAACATCGCGCTAACGACTAATCAACACTACAATAGAAACGCGGTCCAGATGGCGTCGACCAACGCCATCGCAGACCACCTCTCATGAGCGCTCCGATCCCGGTCGATCGATCGATCGACCGATGTGGCTTTGTAGGAGAGGGAATTGGTCCCCAACAGGTTTCCTCGGCACATCAGCTTATTCCGCGCCTCGTCCCCTCATCTACACCATAATACTCATAATTTGCATCTCCTGGCACCTCATCAACATTGAATCCGATCGCAAACGTTCGTCATGGGCTGAGCAGGCTGTGAAATTACGTTGTTGTGCCGGCTGAAGTCATAGTTTTTTCTTTTTGTTTCTTTTTCATGTCGCTCTGTCTCTCCCTCCGATGATGCTATGTTGCATGAAGAAATCGGCACTAACATCTATGTATTCACAATATTCTCGAGGTCTTTCGAGATTATGGTTAGTTGGCTCCCATGAGGATGAAAATCACCCGTTCATCCAAGTTGAAATATGAGACTGGGCAAAGCATAGGAAACAAAGGATTGCGAGCGTTTCGTGGCCAAATGTTTAAAAAACTAGTAATGCTCCAATACCACTCAGGTATTTAATACGAGTATTTAACGAATGAAATTACTTTCAAAAAATTATAAAATGCGCCAAATTTTAATTATGTAAATTGTGATTCAGTGCACACACCTTTCTATAATTGATATATTTCAACTTGTGATTAGCCAGGAGAAGTTATAAGAAAAATCGGATAGAAAAAAATCTTTTCCAGAGCTCCCGTGGGCGTCAAATGCTATGTTCATTAGTCCCGTAGGTGTAGTGCAGATTTTACATCGGGAGGTGACGGTGATCTTCCCCTGCTGGATGGCAAGATCCGGCGCTGACTTCTCCTTCACCTTGCGGGGTGTACCCCAACCCGTTATCTCCCACCAGCGAGGCATCGTCCGAGCCGAGGTAAGCTCTACGCTTTCTATTGGTGTCCCGACATGTGTGATAGTGTAGTGCATGTTAGTGTGTGTAGGGGGATGATGATAGGACAAGGAAGAGGAAGGAAGAATTGCGTGCGGTCTGTTTGTTAGGATACTGCTCTGGCATTCGTCTGGTGTTGTTCAGAGAAACCAAGGAAAACTACAGATAAGAGCAACCAACCGCTAGAATTCTCCTCCAGACAGCGACTGACTTCGACCTAGCTACTCGTATGTGGAAAATCCTTGTGTCGAAAATCCTACCACCGTCGGGACTCCATCCCTCGACCTCCCGGTCAGAGGCACAGCAGCAACATTAGTTGATGCCCTGAGCCACCTTAACCGATGCTGATGTTCAATTACAGTCTCGCAACTTCTTACAGACACGCATCCCCCTTACAATAATTCGTGTCAGTAAGCAATCAGTAACCTAGAAACAGGATATGGATATATCTCATAACTGATGTTGAATATTTATCCCGGAAGTTCTCTTTCTACTTTCTTTTCGCAAAGTTGACACCCCTGCGGCACTGCGGCAAACTGAGGTGCACGCACTGCTCGCTTGATCCTCGTCTCTTCTGAGAGGCCTCTTTTGGAGGGGATTTCACGAAATCGCCTGTCAACCCAACGTCAGCCTCCTCGCAGCCGGGCTCTCCAAACTTATGCCTACTTTGCCCCAATAAGGTTCCTCGTCCATTCCACCTAACCTGCTTTTTAAAGGAAATGAGTGAGTGTCGATGTTTTCTCTGCTTGAATGTCGTGTCGACAGCGCTTTAATTGCGTCAAGTCTGTGTGGCAAGCAAGTGTGGACTAATATTTTGTAAGAATATATTTTCTACCCAAATGGAGGTACACACACGATACAAATAATAAAGAAAAATGAAACAGATAATTAATTTAAAAATATTAATTATTTTTTTTCAATTTTAGAGAATATTGAAATTAGGATAGAAACATGAAGATTATTGTATAATTATTTCATTAAAAATCTCCCCTTGCCTATAAATAGTAAAAGAACTATGTGAAGTTACATACGTTGTAGAAATTAGAAAATGTTTATTATAACCACTATGATGTAGAGATTCATGAATTCATATTTTATACGTTTCTAGTTAAAAGTTCTAGCAATACAAAATTCAAAGCTATTCGCTCATAATTTCATTACTTAAGGATGCATAATTTTTTCCAAAACTAACGAGACTCCTATTATTAAAATCCTTGTCCGTCATTTTCTGTTAACAAGGAAAATTATTTTGGTCATTGAGACCAACAGTTTCTTCAATATACTATTGCAGTTAATAATGCTTTTATCAATATTTCAACAAAGCGACGTTTCCAGGCTCAATTTGCCCCATCGCCATATCACAATTGGCACGTCAGGCCAACAGTCTTCGTAATGGTGGCTGAGCCTTTTGAGTTCTTATAATCTTTGGACACTGCCAAAAAAATTTTCTAACATTTATTTCTTAGTTTGAATTTTGTGTAATATATAATATGGTGAGTTTAAGATCTTTTAGTGTTGGGTACACTATTTGTGTTTTATACAGAATGTAGAGTATTTAGAAAATGGTTGTTTCTAGCCTGATGGAGCAAATTGAGCTCGAACGTCGCTTTGTTGAAGTATTAATAAAAGATATTAATAACTGCAATGGTTTGTTCAAAAAACTGTTCGTTTCATGAAGGTCGAAAATAATTTGCTTTAATATCGAGACTTCACTTCCTCAATTCCTTCTCATTCCACCAAAAACCCACGACCCATCGTTCGATGACCCCACAAGAAGAGCACATTTCTCTTAACACTCGCACACACATGGAGACTCCCACATACGGGCAACAAAGCAGAGTTCTCCTTTATTTCCGGTCGTTAACGCAATTTGCGAGCGCGGCCGCGTCCGCCTCCACTTCCGCGTCTCCACGCACTTCCAAGGCGCCGCCCCGCGCCCCCGCCCAGCGCCACCACGCGCCCCGCCCCGCCCCGCGCCCCCGTCCCGCGCCACCGCCCCGCGTCCCCGCCCCTGTCCGTGCCCTGTCCCGTGCCCACCCCCGCGCCACTCCGCGCCCCGCGCGCGTTACCACGCACGCCACCCGCGCCACCCCGCGCCACCCCGCCACCCGCGCCACCCGCGCCACCCCGCGCCACCCCGCGCCACCCCGCGCCACCCGCGCCACCCCGCGCCACCCGCGCCACCGCGCCACCCGCGCCACCCGCGCCACCCGCGCCACCCGCGCCACCCCGCGCCACCCGCGCCACCCCGCGCCACCCCGCGCCACCCCGCGCCACCCGCGCCACCCCGCGCCACCGCGCCACCCCGCGCCACCCCGCGCCACCCCGCGCCACCCCGCGCCACCCCGCGCCACCCCGCGCCACCCCGCGCCGCCTCGCACCGCCCAGCGCTGACTCAGCCGAACGCGCGATTTCCGCCCCGCAGGAGCGTGGCTTCGGGGTGGAGGCCGAGTGCTCCCGAAAGCACTGCCGTCCACGACAGGCGCGGAGCTCTGACGAGAAACCAGCCTCCTTTTGTTCAGTACGCAATTACGGGCTGCAGCGATCTTTACTGCAGAACCTACATGGTGTGATAAGCCAAGAACCTCGGGTTTAATTTTATTAAAATCGGCATCCAGCGTTAGTAATAATGGCTTTGTTTGCAAACTCGAAAGTGAAAGAATGCGCGTTGTTAGGACAACCAATCAACAAAGTGTAACATTCCATTCTTGGTGTCATAGCGCTGTGCATATGGACACGGCTCCGAACACATTATATGCAAAAGGTGTGGAGAGAGAATTGAAAGCCGTGATTCTCTTGAAAATTTAAAAGAAACACTCTTTAAAAGATATTAAAGCGTGCACAAGTAAAAGATGCGAACGGATTTTCAACATAGGATGGGGATTTAAATAATAGTGAGGCGGGTTTTAAAAAGTACAATACTAGAATTGTAATTGTACATTTTATTAGTTATTTGTTGTTAACTTGTATTTATTATTGTAGTAGTTGGAAGTTTGAATTAAAATACTCCGTGTTTCAAGGGGATATAAATTAGGGTAGCTCCGTCGATGGAAGGATTTTTCTATAAGTAGTTGAAGATAGACAGTCGCGCGTGGGTGTTTCATACGAAGCACAGGTAAGAAAAATCGTGACCGCGTATTGATTTGATGGGAAATATTAAATCCTATTAAGACCAAAAGCGTTGAGGACATACCGAAACATTTTTTTAATTTATTTTAATAATAGGCAAGAACGCGAGGATAGGGATGCCAAGGACAGTCCATGGACATTCTTCTGGTCGACCCAGAAGCCATCTAACAAGATATTGTAGTTAGCTTACGAACTTTATTCAAACCGTATTAATGTAGATACGGTATATTAATTATTACGGTATATTAATGTAGATAGAAAAAGTAATTTTAATGAGCTAAATAGAATTTGTAATATATTTGAGAATAAATGTTAAATTTTTATTGTTGAGAAAGGCTGATAATTTTTATTAGTTGCCATCAATCTAATAATTGGTTTCAATCAATAGAACTTCCAGGATTCTGAATAGAATTTCACGTCCACATACAACAGGTAAGGAGTAAAAT
>BLKR01007222.1:0-41383 GCA_011170035.1 Teleogryllus occipitalis | reverse complement strand
CTGTTACACACTCCACAAACTCTATTGCGGGAATCAGGTTTGAGCAAGTTGGGCGCACGGAGGAGAAAGCGACAGCAGCGAATTTATCATTGATGGGCCATCGGGATATCACATTAGCATTTCGTCTCGCTCAAATCTCGTCAGTTATAATACGTCAATCAGGCTGACCCAGGTAGGGAAATGGGCCGTGGAAGGAGGGCTGCCAACGCAACGTTGAGATCACTTTGGTGACAGGATTCTTTTTCGTGCACAGTTCAGGAA
Organism: Teleogryllus occipitalis; assembly: GCA_011170035.1. Taxonomy (NCBI): domain Eukaryota; kingdom Metazoa; phylum Arthropoda; class Insecta; order Orthoptera; family Gryllidae; genus Teleogryllus; species Teleogryllus occipitalis. The sequence continues at coordinate 41,122 of BLKR01007222.1, read as the reverse complement.
AGGTAATAGGAACATAACTTCCGAGAAAATCGATGAATTTGTGGCTCGGTTCTGCCCGCCACGAAGGGTTGCGGTCGGACGTATGGTTAAATGTCACGTGCGCGATTGATTGATTGATGATTCCGGACGCATCATCTGCTACGGACATTAAGCTCGTAAGTGTAATGAAAGTTTTTATCGCGGGAGGTGGGTGTGATCTTCCCCCTGGATTGTGAGATCCTGCGCCCACCTACCGTCGACTACGGGTTTTCCCTACTAGGTATCTCTCACTAGCAGAGCACCCCCAGTCGGGAAAAGCTCTAAACTCCCGACCGGTATCCCGGTATGTGTGGTTGTGTAGTGATTTTCATGAAAGTGTAAGCATGTGCAAGGGGTGAGCGGTGGCCCATTTGTTAGAGTACTGGTCCGGCATTCCCCTGGTATTGATAGGAGTAACCACGGAAAACTACGTATCAGAGCAGCCGGCCGCTAGAATTCTCCTCCAGACAGCGACTGAATTCTATCTAGTTCTCTAGCTAATGTGGAAAATCGTACCACTGTCGGGACTCGAAACTAGGACCTCCCGGGCAGAGGCGCGGTTATGACGTTGTTGCCCCGAGCCATCTTCCCCGATACATGCGCGAGTATGCACGTGATGATAAGTTCAGCGAAGAGTGATAAACAGAATAACACGATCCGATTGCTGATACGAAGGAATATCTCGAACGATAGCGAACATAGAAAGACAAGGTTTCTGTCAGTATTATCTGCTAGGATTACTGGGTACCCGAATATAAACTCGCTTCTTTCATGGTCGTAATGGAAGGGGTTTTCGTTGGCCGCAGATTCGAGCCTTTGTCGCAGACAAGAAAGAGAGAGAATATAAAATAACTGACCGCAATTCCCACTTCTTTTCCCTTCTATTCTTTTTGTTTTACTGCCTCGCTTCTGGTGAAGGCTCCTCATGAGACGTTAATAATTGCATAGTTGCGATTTCTGTCCAAAAGGAAAGGACAATCACAGAATTTGCTCTCAGGGTTGGTGGCGAAGTGGACTAAAACTGCGGTGGAGGAGTCCTGGATCCGTGAGAATTTTTTTTCATTTACATTATCACTCTTTACCTGTTCCCATAACTTGTTGGGAAAACAACGAAACTTCGGGAACCACACGTGTGATACATCTTGGAGAGGGAAGCGGTAATTATGTACTATAATACCAGTGCCAGTCTCATTGCAAAATCTGTGTACGATGAATGACTGTTAGATAGGTGGTTATATAGGTCCGACATAAATGATGGTTCATTGGCGAAATCAGAGACATGGAAAACGGGAGATATCTCTTTTCCCCTCTACAAATTTTACGTGAATCTACTGGAAATCGAACTCAGGACCCCTGTCCTGAAAGGCGAGCCGTCTGGATGTCTCTTGAGAAGGAAGAGTAGGCGCTCTTGTGCAAAGTCTGCCCTCCGCCAAGCAAGTGGTTAACCGTTCGGCATACACGTTAGTATGAGTACATGCGCTAACCTCTCAGATGCAGCATTGTAATTGAATCTTGAAACCTTTTGCTTCGTATCTGACCGTGAGGGATTCACAAATTAAACACGTTTACTGATAAAGAATTTTTAAAATTTTTTAAATTTTATTGAACTGTAATCTTTAACAACAAAAACGAGGTATATGTTAGAAAACTGTATGAGTTGTAAATTTAATTCCACGCTCCTGTCTGCGGGATGCTACGCCGCTCTCAGTTTATGACTAATCTAGTGAGGAGAGCAGAAATCCTTTCGACACAAATAGGAGGTTTTGATATCAGAGAATAACGAGAGATTTTGAAAGGGATGGTGTTCTCAAAAATTTTGTTTCAGATGACCGCGTACGGCGCAGTGTAAAAAAGCGCCATCGCGAAATATCAGTTCAATCAAACAAGTGAAATATTTCCTCCGCCTAAATTGGCTCCCGACGATTATGCAGAGCGGTGATGGAGTGCCTAGAAACAAATGGCGGCCTAATCACTGACACGATCTTATCATTGTTATTCATTCGTCAGAAATAGTTTGATCTTGACGTGCTCTTTAGATATGAACAAAGTAAGACTGGTTGGGGCTTTGAGATTTTTTGAAGCGTGATTATATTCACGCGATGCTATTTTGACCCCTTGACGTGTTTCAAAATTAAATGGATCAAGATTCTAGAGTGGTTAATACATGTTCTTTAAATACAGTTAGGGCTGGACAAGAATGCGTTGAAGCCCTTGTAAATGATGGAATTGTGAAGTTATGGACTCATGGATGATGGATTCGTCACGTTCTATGTAGTTTTGGATATTTCATGCGAATATCCCAGGAATATACTTTCACCTTTAGGGATCATTGAAGGTGATGAAGAAAACTAATAGTGCTACTGAATGACATAGACTTTCTCGTAGTAAAGTTTTATAATTTCCTTGTTGTGGACTGGCTTTACGGTCTTGCCCCATCCTTCAAAGTATCAAAGCTTCAACTAGGGCCAGATGGACAGGGGTTTGTTCAGTTTGGAATAAATCCTACGTATGGTTTATGCACTAGTAGGGTTCACAAACGCACAGACGGGCGGACAGACGGACGGACGGACGGACGGACGGACGGACGGACGGACGGACGGACGGACGGACGGACGGACGGACGGACGGACGGACGGACGGACGTTTTAGCGTCAATTGACTTTTCGGTATCAAGGACCCAGAAAACACGGATTCCAACTATACCACGTGTTAGAGGATGTTTTTCTACATTTAGCAACAGGCATGCTTTGTCTTCACTGTGAGAAGAACATGGTATGTAATTCATCAATTAAACAAAACAACTTTATGCCTATTTTTAAATGCCACCGCTCTCTATGAATCATTGAAGAAACGATCTAAGTTTAAAGAAAATGCATACAATTAACGAAAATAGCGATAAATAGTGCTTGAGGGAAGTTGCGCTGTCGTTGAAAACGAATGGTGCGGATTGTAAACTTGATAATCGGCCGCTTGCAGAGATCCAAGTTCAGGTCTACATAAAAAAGATGGAAATATTATCGGTGTTCTCCAGATAGTACGGGGTTTGTCTCCTGGGGATACGAGATTCTCTTCCTAAAAGTTTGTAAAATTATTTCTTCTTTTAAAACATATTTCCAGATGTGATGCAATGAACAAAAGGTTACCCTGATTCGTCGTATCTAACCCGACTTCACATAAATTTTATCATAAATCACGTGGGAAAACGATATCAGACTGTGGAATACATTCGAGTGATATTGTCTGCCTCAGTTTCCGTATCAACGAGATAACCTGCTCAACGTCTGAAGTACCATGAGAATTTGCTACACAGTTCCCCATTAAGTCAATACACTTCAAAAATAAGAGAAAAGTCAATGTAAATGTGTCAAAATGACAAGTCATTATTAAGCATATTTAGTCGAGTAAACTTCTTCGATATTTCGAACGGTTAAGCCGCAATCAGCACTCGAAAGTTAGTTTGAAAAAATAATTTCTATGACAAATTTGCATATCAGAAACATATAAACAGCCCAGAAATATGTATATTGTTTATTTTTTACCAAAGAAAATAATATATTTGTTTACAAGAAAAATTAACTAAAAAAAGCAATTGAATTGTATAAATTGGGTGCTTATTTATTTCTGTGTTAATTTTTCTTTGTGAAAAAATATATTTATTTCTATTGTAAAATATAAAAAATGTTTATTTATTTTATTAATTTTATATGTTTCTAAAATGCAAAGTTTTGCACAGAAAGCCTTTTTTCAAATCAAATTTTGAGTACCTATTGCGGCTCAGCCATTAAAAATATCTAAGGAATTCATTAGACAAAATATGCTTAAAATTGACTTAAGAGCTTATTTTCTAAGTTTCGTTGCTTCCTCCCTGGGCACCTGTATAAATAATGGCAATATGAGTGAAAAATAGTTTTCTGACATTTGAATTTGATCATAAAGTGAAGTATTTCACTTGAAGCTACATGTGACGTATCAAGGTAAGGGATTGACGCTTTCCTTGACTACTATCTTTCAAGAGAAATGTATTACGTCACATATAGTATGGTGAAACCTGTATTAAGCGACAAGTATTTGTTCCATGATAAAAGTTGTGTTTACGAGAAATGGTCACTCCTCTTTTTAACAAAAACGTCTATATTATTACTACGCGTCGGAAGCTTTTTGGAAGTGATTATTATAGCGTATGTTTATGAAATATTTTAATATTTGAGCCAGAATTACGAAGAATGAAATATTGCGACTTTTATTTTGGCTAAATGGCTTTTTGGAATTACTTACTCTCTTTTTAAATGCACTTAATTTTTTTCTCTTCTCTTGGATAAAAATAAACGTAAATTTTTCTCACGAACCTCCATTTTCTTGTGTACACTCAATATGACTTTTGGGTATGCATGACACATTTTGTCTTAGGAGCTCGTGACTTGCTTTTATTGCAATTTTTCGTACAAATCAAAAAACAAAAAAAATTTAAACAAGCAGTCTTCGATGAACGTTGGGCTCAGATTCTGAACGCAATACAAACACTCGGGTGTTAAGGGGAAATCGATAAATCCCTTACTTCCGATATTGATAACTTACCACACCAATTTTCATCCAAGATGTTAAGGTAAGGAAAACTTTGTTGACGAGGCGTAGCACATGTCGCGGAAATGCGTGTGTCAAAATTCATTTTAACTACTGAACGTTAGGTGAACTGTATACAATTTTTCTGAAAGTGGTTTCTTAAAAGGGGTAAATTGAAATATCACCAGAAAAAAGGGCTGAGCATTGGTCGGGGAGAGGGGTGGTTTTAACAAGGATGCAATTTGCATATAATATATGGGCCTAACTGTCCGTTCCAAGAAAAATCGGTCGTTGAGAGAGGTGGTAGTTAAGTAGAGAAATCTTTCCGAGAAGTTTCATTGTAGTTCCTTAAAACTATATCCTCAAGTTTGTTCTGGATTTTATAAAAGCACTAGTGGATCCGGCAATGCTTCGCTATTGCCGTGTATTACACATCACGCACTACTCGTCACGTAATTGTTCATCAATTACGTTATTTGTTTTACGCTATGATGTGCAAACCGCATGGTAGATGAAACGGCGTGATACATGAAGACATTCTCGCAAGTATGAGTTTGTTCTGTCTTGGTTTGGACACGGTTATTAGGTATGCAATTGTTAAAACGTTCTCCCTCAAATTTAGGCATGTGTTCGCTACGACACTATCTTGAAATTTGATTCATTTGTCCGAGATTCACGTAATAATTCCGGCCGATATTTCACAGTCACAAGGGCAGAATTCTTGTATGCAGGGGAGCCACACTTAATCTTTGACTGTGCTGTGGGTTTGGGCAGAGTTCAGGAGCGCTTGAGTCGTCATAAACGAATAAATCATCACCAACAACGCCTTCGCATATCCTATTTAATTCAAAACATTCTTCAAACACTTCAATTACTAATAAGAACAAAGTGTGAAACATTTAGTAAACTCGGTCGAGTAGTTTTTGCGTCTATGTGCGACAAACATACGCACATTAATTTTTATTTATATATGCGTATATATATATATATATATATATATATATATATATATATATATATACGCATATATACGAGAGAGAGAGAGAGAGAGAGAGAGAGAGAGAGAGAGAGATAAGCTGAAGTAACCTTGTATTACACAATAACCTATTAGAGAGGCAAATGACCGAATTCAATCTAAGAGGTAAAAATGGAAATTGTTTTATTTACAACCACATCATGCCCCCTCCGCCCACTCTTGATTAGCATCGCTCCGACCCTCTCACTCAACATCGCCCAACTTCGCTCAACTCCGCCTACGCCCACATTACTGCCCTAATAGTGGTTAGTGTCTCGCTGGGTTGTTGATGGCATTGAACCAAATTTAACCAAGTTGTGATGGTCGTTGATGTATCGTAGCTGAAAAGTAACATTTTTTTTATGAAAAGCGGGTTACCGGGGCTAGTGGTTAGCCAAGCTGATGTACATCCGTATTCCTTCGCCTCTATTTAAGGTTTTAGATTAACGATCGCATTAAAATGTTAATAATATAAGAAATTAAAATCTATTAAATTGGAACTATAGTTGGCATTACTGTTAAGTAATATGTTTTGGGTTGCACGTGCCCCCTGATTTTTCAATTACTCGTAAGCCTTCAAATGCGAAGATTTGTCTCAAATTCCTTTGGTGCAAGAGTAAGGCGTAATCTATTATATATGACTAGCTTATTTTCTGAATTTTGTGTCAATCGTTTTCAAAAATTGCACAAATTGTTCAGTATAAATTGTAATCCTCAACCTTCCTCTCCAGATATCTCCCCTAGCGGGGCACCGCCATCACCATGAAAAGCCATAAGCTCCAAACGGGTCTTCCGACATGTGTGGTACTGCATGTAAATGTATGTCAGTAAGGTAAGAGGATAGGACAATATCCTTCTAGTAAGGCAAGTAATAGTAAGAGAACCGCGTTAGTAAACAAGACGAAGAAATACTCGTGCGCGGTCCGTGACCCGCTTGTACGAATACTGCTCCGAAATTCGCTCAGTATTTATCACAGAAACTGCGGAACATACCGACGAGAGCAGCCGGCCTCAAGACTTCTCCAGTCAGAGGCTGAATTCGACCTAGCTATGTTGCTAGGACAATTCATCATCATCAGGGCTAAAACAACAGTGGCTTTGGAGACAGTTGGGGCATTGAGTAAGGCGAGCGCACCCTGGAAGAAGCGCGAAGGGCGCTACAGTAACGATGGCTCTGAGCTAATTTATTTGGTGTCAGTTGGGGTATTGACTAAGGCGAGCGTACGTTGGAAGAGGCTGTGCACAAACGCTGGCTCTGAAATAACGCAGTTGGTATCAGTTAGGGCATTGAGTAAGGGGAGCGCACCTTGGAAGAGGCGCGCCAGGCGGTGAAGTAACTCTGGCTCTCAACTAACTCAGTTGGTGCCAGTTGGGGCATTGAGTAAGGCGAGCGCACCATGGAAGAGGCGCGGGTGCAGGCGCGCCAGGCGGTGAAGTAACTCTGGCTCTCAACTAACTCAGTTGGTGCCAGTTGGGGCATTGAGTAAGGCGAGCGCACCTTGGAAGAGGCGCGGGTGCAGGCGCGCCAGACGGTGCAGTAACGCTGGCTCTGAGCTAACTTAGTTGGTGTCAGTTGGGGCATTGAGTAAGGCGAGCGCACCTTGGAAGAGGCGCGGGTGCAGGCGCGCCAGGCGGTTGGCCGAGAGGTCGAGATCGCGCAGCGCGCGCAGCCCCTGGAAAGTGTCGGGCGGCAGCGCGCGCAGGCGGTTGCCCGACAAGTGCAGCAGCGCGAGGCGCGGCGTGGGGCGCAGCAGGCGCGCGGGCAGGCGGCGCAGCGCGTTCGACGACAGGTCCCTGCGGCACACCGTCATTTATTTCAAATTTAAGGAAAAGGTTGAAAGTGTCTTATTGTTATTTCCATACCATTAAAACCATATGAAGTCGGCCTTTTTAGACTTAGTGTAGTATCTTAAACACGATTAGGGCGAAGAATCTCTTAGCCCATTAATGATTCATGCGTCTGACCATTACAAAATTTTGCAAATTGTAGAGACCCTTCTAGAAGAAATTCATTTGTCGGTAACAAATTAATAAACAATGGAACAAGTTAAAAATTAGCCATTCATAAGCAAGGAATTTAAAAGAGATATGGTAATTCCCCAATGCGTTTTACGGAAGGAATGGATTATACTTCAAGCACACAGTTTAGAGAGAATCGCGAAAATTTTTAACTGCAGCCACTATTTATTCCTTTACCCGTTTAAGAAACAATTCCCCATAGGCGGATAGAAGTAAGGGTTGAAATTTATTCATTGTTGTGCTTGCGTATGGGAACAAGAAACGTTTGATCAGTAAGTGCATAAAATTGCTGTCAAATTGAAAAAAATATTTTGCACATATATATTTTGTCTCGAGATATTTATAATGATTTCACCGACTACAAACTATCCTCACTATTGAGAGCAATTATTTAATCTTCAATTGAACCATGAGCGCTGTTACCAGACATTTATTTCGTTAAAAGGGGGTTACATTGCTTTTACTTAGAGAGGTGTGTTGCATTGGTCTCTGGCCGCTTGCCGTCCGCGGGGTCTGTGGCGGAAAACTTTCTGACTCTTCCGCCAACTCGAAGCCTTGACGTACGGCCACTGTATACGAAAGAGTTCTATATTAGGACGCATCGCTTTTCAAGGAGAAACGGGTTAAAATCTTAGAGTGACGTTTTCCAGGGTATTTCTAAGAGTCGCAGCGTTGCCACGTCCGATAAACCACGTTCTCAAGCGCTGGCTAATTTTAGAAAATGGCGACCAAAACGAGTGTTTTACTGAAGTGGCTTCGGCATGTGCTATACCTTCATATTCCCTACTATTTTTTGCTTCACAATATTGCTCGTGCTCTCTTGTGCAAGATTGAATTTCTTACTACGTCATACGTCAATCTAACCAGACTTAAAGGATGTTCTTTCACATCTTTTCTAAAACGAATACATGCACATGATTCCAATTTATTCGGGATTATAATTTTAATTTGTGTACAATCATTTAACGGATTATCTAAGCAGACTATTGTTAGCTAGGCTGCCCAAAATGAAACTCTCGGAAGCATCAATTTTAAATGCTGTTAGAAATAATCATTAAATTTAATATTTTATTGAACGAACATTTTAGATGGAAAATACTTTAACATGTTTCATGATATGAAGTAAAGAAACTGCAGAGAACTATCATTTATCGTATGTGGCTCTTTAAAGCACAAGACATTAGTGCACACTAAAGATATGCAAAAAATATTTTGAGCTTTCCCGGAATTTTGTTAATTTTCATAAGGCTTGATACGTATTCAGCGTTCATTATTATGCTGCTGCGTACCGTGGTTATACTTTATACCAAAAATGAATTTTAAATAGATTTAATAGATTAAATGAATAGTACACATAAAACACTGGATACTATTAAAAAACTCTACTGTGCGGCAAGTGATGTATTCCTCAGTTGACAATTTCATCGAAAGAGGAAAGAAACGACGCAACGCCCAGCTCCGTTGGCAGACACCGTACCGCATGCCTGCTGAGAACCTTTGAATTTCGCTGCAACCTTTTGAATCTCGCGCCTGGACGTAACATTTAAACTCTATTTATTTTTCGGTAAAACTGGATCTTCCATTCTTAAGGAAAGTTAACATAGACTATAGGGTATATTTTTAAAATACGAGCTTCTGGACACCTGTCTATCCATATATTCGTGTATATTCACTAACTGAGAGAATGAAATGTCCCTTTTAACAAATTTGGTGCATCTTGACGTGTCGTGGAGTTGGCGGTATCTGCATCTGTAAAAATAATGCTTAGCTCTCAGTAACGGAAGTGGTGCGGATCTGAAGTCTACACTTAAAAAAAATCGAACTGGAACTGTATTTGAGAAACTATAGCGGCGGAGGTAAATCAAAAGAGCCAGATTGCTGCCCTCCTTAACATTATAGTACCTACCAATAGGGCCATTCAGAATTGCGAAGCCGAGCGATATCTCTCGTGTAGCCATAAATCACGAATTAGACATCTGTCAACGAGTTACTCATATTCTCATCCAGACGTGTTCCGTTTTTCAGACATTTTTAAGCTTCATTTCTGACGTGAAGGAACTAAATGATACTATTGTCATGGCTTTCCTGAAATGTTAAAATAGGATTCACGAAGAATTCTAGACTCATTTCGGAGAATGGATGAATATTAAAAACGTTTTCCCAGAAAATTATAATGTTTGTAACCTATTATTAAAAAAATTGTATTCTCGTTTATCATTTACTCAAAGACATGTTCATTATGCATTTTCGTAAGTTCTATTACTTATTATTATTTATTAATTAGTTATATATATAATTAGGTAGTGTACTTTATGTGTAATAATGACCTGTGAAATAAAGAATAGGTTCGTAGATGGTACCTTAGTTTCTGAAGGCCGGAGGCGCTCTGAATGTAATCATTACAAATGCGAAGCTTCAGTTACTTTTTCTGAAACATTTGATGCGAATGTTTCTCTGCATCATTTTCTGATGAAAGTTGACTTTGCTACATCAGTCTGATAGCAACGCGCTAGTTGTGTATATTATTTTAATTTACTTGAAACAGGTAAGCGGATCTACAAGGGAATTGATATTACCATTCACAAAAATAGGAGCACAAATGATTAAAAAATTTATGTAAAACTTATCAATTACTTTTTCTGAATTGGAATATCGACACGTATCATAATCATAAGAACAGTGACAGCAAAAACTGTGCATCCTGTACGAATGGAATGTGACCATTCATTCTTATTCTTTATTACTGGCAAACTGATATGTTAGAGTTGACACCTAGTGATAAAATATGATTTGATATAGATAAGATGACAAATGATTAGTCGAAGATGTGAAGAAAAACGTGACAGTTGCGAAATGTAGAACTCAGACTTCATACCTTGCCGCACATTTTGTAACGCATAAATGTTAGTTACATCCGCACAATTTGCTTGAGATTAACTTGCGTGTACGAGAAAAAAAATCATTACTTAAGTTTATTTTTAATACAAATTGTGGTGCTCCTACTACTGCGGACCTGACTCATATTTAAAAGCGAACATCCCACTATTCGAGAAAAAAAATACTGAAACAATTTGGAGCAGTTTTTCCCAAATTTTCATTTTGAGCATATTAAAATTGAGCATATTGAAATTCAAATTTTTATTAACAGATGCCATTAAGAAAAAATCTCTATCTACTATATTGTAGTTTTAGACTGCCGTAGAACAAATTACGCATTTACAATTTTTGAATAATCAAAGTATTCAAAGCATCCACCGGAGGAACAATTTAAAGAAAAAATTTGAAACATTTTTAAGAAAATTTGAAATTATTGTTGTGACTTCACCTAAAGAAACCTCCAAACTCAATATATTAATTTATAATTCAAGACATTAACCAGATGGATTGCGAATTATCAATTTTGGTGCAAATCGTGGTTAGAGTTTAGCCCCTTGTATTGTTCATAGACGGACTGACAGATAATCATTTTGCTATAAATACATTTTTTCTGTATCAGGAACTCTGAAACTATGGATTCTGAATACATAAGAAGTTATTGGAAGTTATTTACAAATGTAGGAAAAAGAATTCACCACTTTTTCGCTATAAGGGACCCACAATATGAGTTTTTCTGACAAAAAATCGCCTCTGTCGCTGTTACATTACAATACTTTCTCTATATTACATACAAGAGTGTGCGGGAAAATAAAAGGGTAGATAAAACGCCCCACATAACCTACTATTTTGATGGTTCGCATCTATTACTTCTCTTCCTCGAATCTCCTCTTACATCAGTATAAGAATTCCCCTCCAATTTCCTCAAGATCTTAATAGGAGAAAGAAGAAGAAGATTACTTACAGAATGCGCAAGTATCCCAAGGACTCCAAGAGATCTTCGGACACATCGACAAGCTGATTCCGATGTAGTTTTCTGTAAAAAAAACTCCATTATAATTTATATTTATGTTGGTAGTTTCAGTGCACACCTTTAGAAACATACTGAAGATGGGCTAGGGGAACAAGCAAGTTGGTAAGTTAGATTTTCTCGAAGACTTCGATGGTTTTTTCATTTTCAAACTTACGATGGGATTTATGTTTCCTACTCACTCAGTAAAAGCCGACTGGGACTTGGACGCACCCCTCTTGCAGATATGTGTACTAGTTTGTGTATTCAAAACACGAACCGAAATTCACAATTCGTGGTAAAATGCAAGAACACAAAATTAGAATCACGAATTTCTTCTCAGATATTTTCAAAGGAAAGGTAAGGTACAAGAAGTTGAGGAAAGGTACGAGGTTATTACAAGAATTTATACAAACTAAATTTATAGTGCAGTTCTTCCGAAGGTAGTCAATGATAATGCCAAAAATAAAGGTATCACCCACTTTCACTTTCAAGCAATGGTTACTTTCAAACAATGGAAAATAGCAAAATATGTACAATATGTAATATAGTATTAAATATGTAAAAATATGTAACGAAAAAATTGGATATTGTGTTAGGACGGCGACGATTCGTCAAGATTACAATTTTGAGAACAGTAAGTAGAAAGTCAAAAGAATGTAATAACGTAAAATTCCAGTCTGTATTCATCGAACAAGCCGGATACCTATCCAATAGGAGATTTGATATACCTATATATTGACGTTCGGCGACATTCCGAACGTCCCATCACTCCCACAGATTTGGTCGAAGTGAGTCATGGATCGTTAAATTATGGAGAGAGGGATGATGAAATTATAATCCAAGAAAGTCAGGATGCCTTACAGAGGTCTGTTCATCAATTAAACCAAACTTGCGAAAGATGTAAAAAACAATGACATTGGTGGGAAAACATCCTATACGCACCAAAATAATATTGTAAAATACGATGCTGGAACAAGTTAGTCATTTTAAATACTTGGGTTATAACGTAACGTTCTTCATAGAAGTGGATATAGATGAAATTCCACAAATGCCAGAATATATACGGAACTATTCAGTGAACTCTTAAATATAAAGCACGTAGAGATACTCCGATGAGAATATATAAAGTAATGGCTGTCCTGTCTCTCTTGTTCGGAAGTGAATACTGGACACTCAAGAGGAAAGATAAACAGACGTTACAGTATGCCGAAATGAAATTCTTGAGAACTGTAAGAAAATACACCAGTCTAGGTAAACTCAGAAATGTGGAAATTCGAAAAGAATTAAACGTTCAAGCAATCAATGACAAGGTACAATGTTACATACCGGAATGGTTACAACACGTGGAAAGAATGGAAGAGACTCGCATTCCAAAGCAGGCACTTAAGTTTAGGCCTCAAGGCAGAAGAGCTCCAGGTAGACCGCTACAAAGATGGAATTCTTCGAAGCCGGAACACAACATAGACCTATCCTTGAAGTGGAGTAGATGAAGAAGAAGAAGAACACTAAAGTCTGAAGCTCACCACATGCGCAACAGAGCTGTCAGTAAGGGCGCGATCTAGAATGAGCGGCTGACCACAACACTGGGACCGACTGTCGGGGGGTCGGAGCGACTGGATATTCCGTCCCGGAGGAGTCATGACTTAACGCTTCCCGTAACGTCAGACGCATAAGTACCTCGGAGAACGGAACGGGAGCCCTTCTTCTTTTGCGAGACGCCGTGGTGTATGTTAGGTTCTTCTATTACAAAACGCTGTCGTATGAGTTGTTCTTCTCGTACGGAAACGTGGGGCAGGAGCAGCCATCTAGCAAAGTACGTTAGAATAGTGAAGAAAACGTTAGGCGGAATGATAATTGAAACGTTAGGCGGAATGAAACTAGAATGAGAAGTTGGCTAAGCTGTTATGGTACGAAAGTGGAATAAAATCATATTAGAGAGAAGACTTACAAAATAACTGAAATTATTTTAGCGGTAGTTAATCAATCAAGTTAATGTAGGCGAGCTATAGAACAGAACTGTACAACTGTAGAATTGTATTAGCTGGAGTGCAAAGGAAACTGTATGTGCATGCCGGTGTTAAATGCGGTTGAGAAAAAGACATATCGTATACGTGCATCACGCGAGTGGAGGCGCTGCATTTGGCGTGGAGAGTGCCACATGGTGTAGGAACAGCTCAAGCCAGCTGCCGAGGCGTGAGCAACGGAGTCTGAGTGCGCTAGCCCGGACAGCGGCGAGGCGAGGCCGCTGCGAGGCGACGCCGGGAGGACGGTGAAGGCCATATGACGGCGACCATATGACGCGGACCGTCAAGACCCAAACACCAGCTAAGGTTTGCAGCTAGGCAAAGGGCAGCTAGTTTGCTAACGGGGCTGCGAAGTGCGCCGCAGATCTGGAGGTGAACGAACGCGAACTGCTAGAGTTCGAGACGAAGGCGTAAGAAGTTTAAATGATAAATACACTACGAGTGTAATTTGACAGAAATCTTAAGAAATTTGTATTGATTGATTGATCTTTTCGTGTTTCCGGGCGTGTCAACTGCTTTGGTCATTAGTCCCGTAAGTGCAGTGCATGTTTCTCTCTCTCTCTCTTTTCTCTCTCTCTCTCTTTCTCTCTCTCTATCTCTCTCTCTCTCCCTCTCTCTCGTGAGATGGCGGTTATCTTCCCCCGCTTGATGGCCAGATCTGGCACCCTAGTGGATTTCCCCCTAACTAGGACTCTCCCACAAGCGGGGCACCGCCCCAGCCGGGACAAGCTCTAAGCACCCGACCGGTCTCCCGGAATATGTGGTAGTGTAGTGCATGGTTGTGTAAGGGGAGAGGATAGGACAAGGAAGAGGAAGGAAATATCGCGCGCGGTCCGTGGCCCGTTTGTTGTAGCGTAGTAGAAACCTTGCACGGTACGAAATAAATAAGTAGTTTTGTTTCAAAGAGTAGATTAATTAGAAAAGTGAGTGTTAGTTTCGGGAGTCATCCGCTGACGTGGACTTATGTAAATACACACTTCCGTAAGTTGTACTTTTGTTTGAACCCTTTTGACGCGGATGTTAAAATATATTTCGCTTGATTTCTGACGGAACGCCACGGAACGGCGTTCCGGCCCCTCCGGAATGAAAAAGGGGAAAAAAACATACAAAAAGCAGAGGATAAAGACTTGGCAACTTTGATTTTTAGTTCGACCAAATTTAGTAAACCCAAAATTAAATGATTCCCTATTAACTGTATCGTTTCTACGAATATAATAAAATTAATATTAAGAACAATATTATTATATTCATATAGAGTTAGTGCTTATAATAATAATTATTATTAATAATGGAGAGATAATGAGTATCTTTTCAAAATATTGTTAATTGTGTATATGGTAGGCTACAAGAAAGAGAATCAACACTTCTCCAAGAATATAACAACTATTACCATGTCTACACGGACGGGTCTAAACGTAATGGAATTGCAGACTTATATTCTAGAAATCAATTTATAAAACTGGCTCTCATCACCTCCCAGATTACTTCTCCATAGCTATCCATGGAGAATGGGTAGTCCTTCAAAGCGAAATACTCAGTGTTAAAACTCGAAAAGATTCTTGTTAAAACTTGAAAAGTTGAATGTTTCCAAACTCCATTTAGTCAAACAATCCATTTCTGCAGCTCTCCCCAGAAAACCGTTTAAGTGGACAGAACAGGTTGTAATTACATGACTAAGGATAAGTCATTTCAATCTCAATTTCTGCCATTTATTGAAGATGATAGATCCAGAATCCTGTCGAAAGTGGAGTGCAGCAGCCTCTACCTCCTACCTCATTCCCTGCTACAGAATGAATGCTCTGCTACAGGTAATAAAAGAAAATTTCCGAAAATGGGAGGAACCCTGAAATCACTGCTCAATTTCACTGACGGGTGTGCCAAAGTAGTAAAGCTCGTAGAAATTACAAAACTGAACTGCCTCATATAGCTAACAATATTGTATTAATACCTTAGTTAGATTAAACATAACATGTTGCGAAAATGTAATTAACTTTCAGATACTTATTTTTGGTAAACTTTTAGCTACTATGTTTGTCCATACAAATTTATTTTTTGTTCGCATGTATGAACAGAATGTAAATAAATAAATGTTTAAATAAAAATATCAGATTTATATTTCTTATATATATATATATATATATATATATATATATATATATATATATATATATACTCTTTAAATTGATATTTTACGTCTTTAAAATCTTCTGTTGGTTTAATCCTTCATTTAATCGTACTGTGAACATTTATGTCAAAGTGCAAATAAATAAACTTCATCTTTGACTTGATGTTTGGAGAGAAACAAGGAGAAAGCGGTTTTGACATTTATTTTATGCGTACAATCACGGAGTAATTACCAAATCAGCAGCAGATGTTCTCGTGTTTCAGTTGCTAACCGTATTTTATGAACTATTGACGTTGTCTTAAGTGAAGCCTTTGATTTTCATTCCTGTATCGTAAGGACAAAGCCAGTTGCAGCGTGTGGAGACCTACAGGAAAGCGAATGAGCTCGTGTGGACGTCTTCTCGGAGCAATGCTTAATCGCGTTGTTTGTGCGCAGCTCATCCTACTCGCCTTCACCTCCCTGTCCTCTCCGCCGTACACATCAGCGTGTTGTGGTAACAAGTAGGCATCTTCCCTCATTAAGCGTATTCTTAATGTTACTGGTTTTTTAATACATTTCTTTGTTTAACCTGACAATATGTTTAATATCTGTTTCTTGTAGTACCTAAAATAAAATTATAAGTCAATAATATGGATTAGAGTATTATTAATAAAACAATATTGATAAAAATAATCATCAATAATTTTAATCATGTTCACATTTTGGAGGAACTCAAGGAGCCTTTGTAAATAATGTTCAAAAAGACTAATGTCGAGTTCTTACATCGAGTTCAGATGCCATTATTTACAATCGAACGCGTCATATTGATTACAGCATAAATGATTGTATGAGACAATTTGGAAATAAAATTAAAACTGTTTCATTCACACATGCTGTATGAAAATCATCAAATGTTCACTGCACTGCACTGTACACTATTTGACAACATTATTTGCACTTAACAAATCAAATTAAACTATTGGGTTTACTAAAGCTTTACTTAAATTTGTGAACCTCTTTTTGGTAAGGAAGAAACAATTCATTAATTCTTAAAACTACTTGGGCTGCTGTAAAAGTGTCTCATCATTGTCAACATCTTTTAAATTAACGATAGCTGTTTACATTAACCACCTTTGACGTCTTTCCCTCATCAGTCAGTGTAAGCAGGTGGCGAGGTTTAAAAAAAGCGTTTTTAGTGCGTACATCCATTCTTTTATCTGAACTTGAAAAACACCTAGGACATTAAAATGTCCTATTAAGTATTTTTATTTTGTTTGCGTATCGAGTACAGAATGCAGCTTTATTGCTTTCCGCAGGTCTTGCATCGACTGGTGTCACGACTGTAATGCTTGTCCATCAGACCATGTCTCAAGACTCTGCAAGTGGTCTTGCTTCCTGTGTGACAAATGCCCAGAAAAGGACAAATCACAGTGACAGGGAAATATTCGTGATGTAATTGTATTTAAAGGGATTGTAATGAAGCTAAGTTATCAATAGAATTTTCTTCGTAAGTACATAATTGTCCATCAGACAATGTGTCAAGAGTCTGCAAGAGATCTTCTTTCCTGTATGACAAATACCCGGAAGCGAACAAACCACATTGACAGTGAGATATTGGTAATATAATTCTGTGTATAGGGATTGTAATGATGCTAAGGTATCGACAGGATTTTCTATGTAAGGATATAATTGTTACTTCAGTTGACAATCATGTGCGGAATTACATACGATGGTTTGTACCATATTGCAAGGAGTAAATAAAATTGCTCTTGTGGTGATGAGTGAATTAAAAAATTATGCAAAAAATATGAACGTTCTAGAAGAAATTTGTAGTTCTACCTTGGGATCAGTTTTTATTCTCTCTAATAGGGACAGTTTCCTTTTAATACTCAACATTTTTGCTAACAGAAAGTGTCTATAATCGCCACCAGTCTCTTGTACATGAGGGCGAGAAAATATTTTTGTTTATGAAACAAGTTTTTCGTCAGTTATTTTCAGGCTATTTTCTTCACCAAATTCTTGTGTGGTAGTTTTCTCCCGACTACGTACATTGCTCGTTTATTAATTCAAGTTCTAGAGATTTCGTTTGAGCGCAAACTAGGCCATTGTTGTCCTCGTTAGTCCCATTGTTCTTACCTAGAAATAACTGCATAGACAGTTTACCAAACTATTATAGGGCGAAACAAAGTGGATCACTTATTCAAAATTGAAATCACGGATGTCCATTCATGTTTTAACAAAATTAAATACTGTAAGGCGTGCGGAATCATTAGTATTGCAACCGGTTTTTGAAGTTAGCAAGAGACAAAAGAATGCAGAATTTGTTCAGACTTCTTAATGTCAGTCAACAATGAAAGCGTACCGGATAATTGGAAATCTGCTATAATCATTTCAATTTTTAAAAAAGGAGAAAAATGTTGCGAGCCAAATTGTAGGCCAGTTTGCCTTAAGACTGTAAATCGTTTAAAAGCTTGTCTAATTGGATTAGAAATCATTTGAAAAAGACAAAATGTTGTTTTTTCATGGCCAGCATAACTTTAGAAATGGCTTTAATTGTGAAAGTCAAATTATTCCCTTTACTCAAGATTTCTCTGAAGTAATTGATGTAAGGGGACGAGTAGATGGAATATGTATATTTAAAACACTAAGGATTTTCGCTTAGAAAGAAATTTGAGCATTCTAGGTCATTGGTGAATGAGATTTGTACTCATCGTGAATTTTTATTTAAATGAAAGATAGTAGGCCCCAGATATATTATCGCTGGCCACTATTAAACGGTTTTGTAACATACATACTAAATTGTAAGTAAAACGTCAAATTAATGGAATGAACTCTTATTTGTCGTCATTTATTCATTATGGCATTTGGCTGTGTCAAGACGTTGTTCAAGGAGGTCTTGATCTAGCGCGAATAAGGTGTGGGAGTATGAGGTGACACCGAAAGGAAGATAGCAATTTTTTTAATTTCGAAGATGTGTTTTTAAATGCAAAGATTAGCGATGTTGCAACGCTGTGTGAGGCAATGTTTTTAAATTCATGTGAATATTAGGATTTCGTGCTAGATCCCAATAAAACATACGTGTACAGATTTAGGTAAATTTCAAACATTTCAATTACATTTTCAAAATCACTTTTAAATCTGTATTCACATTAAATAGTGATTCAGTTGTTCCAGATCTATTAAATCTTCATCGTCTCATTGGAGAATAAGAAATGAATGACATGAAAGAATATTTTGGAAAATTTTTACTTTTCGTACAGTATTGTACTTTTCTATTGTGTATTTCTTATAATTTTTTTTTTTTTTGTGCGATGTAATGGCAAGATCCAGCATGTAGTTATTGATTTTGCTAAAGCGTTTCATGTAGTTCCGCATGACTTGCTGATAATTAAACTCATCGATGTTAAACTCTACAGTGTTATCTTCTTTTAGCACTGCATCACTGAATTACATAACATGAAGACACTTAAGTCCTTCAACTCACAAGACATTCTTCTCATTCAACATCCATGTATTGTTGGTTTACCTCTGGTTACCTCTGACACTATACCGAAGTATAACATTAGGCACTCGATTTAACAATAGAACGGCGGCAGGGGTCAGAATGACCCATTAATTGTTTCGTCAATACTAAATTCAGTTTTTAAAAGTTTTCTTTCACACATTGTGACTTTTCTCATTTTTTATTCTCTTTATCATGATAGAGTTGGAATCTATATCATCAAAAATATTTATTTTTATTGTTTTATCATGTGATATTCGTAGAACAGCGGCGGGGAGGGAACATTTTGACACCCATATTATTTTATTTGTAAAACTACCATATTCTGAACTTAATCGGTTTTGATTCGGTCTAATCATTTCATTATCATGAAGATACTGCAGTATCTCAATCTTAGAAGATATCCCTTCCCTCCAGGAATGATGTGATGTCTATTGTCGTACAGTTTACACCGAATATAGAAGCGATAATTATTCCCTTGCTTCATTTGACGATTGTATCCTTCCCGGAAAGTAAAGAATGAAACGAGCGCCAGTTAAACGAGTATCTATCTGTGAGAAGTTTCTTTCCGTTTTCTATTCTTATTTTAGTTTCTTTGTCAGAATGTTGTATCTTGTGTGGTCATAATGTCAGGTTCAATTGGTCTCTCTCTTCACGAGTTGTCTCGTATGCTAGAAAATTCTGATTTCGAGTCAGGAAGTGATATAACCGATTCAGATGAAGATTTTTTGACAAGGAATAGTGAGGATGAAGCGTATAGTTTGAGTGATGAACTGTCAGCGGAAGGAGATACAATGGTGTATGTGTATTCCTCTCGATCATCTCAATAGAAGCAGACAAATACCCTAACAGTGAAAATGGTTACCAGAGACGGAACCAATTGGGAGATCATCAGCGCCAACTCCTCGACAGCTGGAAGAAGAGAGCCTGTGGATGTCTTGAAAGAACAAGTGGTCTCACAATATGGGCGTGCCAGCGAACGAGTGGATCTGTATAAGTTCTTTCCGTTTGCTATTTGATGAATCAATGCATCGCCTCATGAAGAGACACACCGAAACAGAAGTAAGAAAAGTATTGTAAAAACAACAAAAACAACTGGACCGTGTCTCTCGAAGAGGTGTAGGCAATGATCGGCATTATGTAAGCACGAGGAGCGTTTGGTGCGAAGGGTATATCTGGGGATGATCTTTGGTCTCGTTTTGGGGGAACAATGTTCATAAAGAACACAATGCCAACAAATAAATTTCGTGAGCTTCTCATATTCTTTCCGTTTTAACGACAAATCAACCCGAGCTGAGCGCCTTCGTGCTAGTAAGTTTTCTCCTGTGGCAGAAATGTGGGAGAGGTTTGTGGAAAACTGCATTCGTTGCTATAGCTCAAGTGAAAATTTAAAAATGGATGAGCAATTACTTCCAAGCAAAACTAGGTGCAGATATACCCGGTTTATGCCAAACAGACCCCATAACTACGGATTGCGGTTTTAGGTCGCGGCTGATGTATCAACGAAGTACATATGCAATTTTTCCCTATCTTGTCAAAGAAGATGCTCGACCAAATAAACAACCATTGGGTGACTTTGTTGTTCTGCGTCTTCTGGAGCCCTTTATAACCCAACGAAGAAACGTGACAATTGACAAATTTTTCACGTCTCTTCAACTTGCCAAAAAGATCGAAGAAAAGAAAACTTCATTAGTGGGAACAATCAATCCGATCCGTCTTGAAAACCCTGATGAGTTGAAGCGAAATGCTGAACTTCATTCGTTCTGTTATTTTACAACACACTCCAGGCAACACAAACTGCACCTTGGCAGTGTATCAGTCAAAGAACAAAAAGAACATCATGCTTTTCAGCACACGTCATCGTGAAGTATTTGTCGGTGATGAAGGAAAAAAGAAGCAGGAAACTGTGACCTTATAACGCCACAAAATATGGGGTAGACGTAGTAGACCAAATGACTCGGTAACATAGCACAAAAGCAGCATACAGGAGATGGCCGATACATGTTTTCTATATATTGGACATGCCGGCAATCAATGGTTGTATTATTTACAATCATGTAACTAATGATTCGTGGGGGAAAAGGCAGAAAGGAAAAGTTTATTCTTCAACTGTCTAGTGAACTCAAGGGAGGAGATTTGTCAGAAGATCTGCACAAAGGACAAGAAGAGATTGTAGTACCGGGGGCATTCAAAAAGCGAAAGAAGTGCCAGATCGGTTTATGTAAAGACAAGAAAACTAGCAATTTGTGTGAGAATTGTCGTAAAGCCGTTTGTGTAAAATGTGCCCAAAAAGTGGAAATAAGTTGCAAAAAATATGATTTTTTGAAACGAACATTTAGATTTTGATATGAACATTTAGATTTTTAAGATGCTTGTTAGATGTGTAAGAAAAATATGTTCATCAAAGTAAAGCTCTATTTTGAAAAATAATTCGAATTTCAATACATCGAATTCATGGTGTCAAAATGACCCCATCCCGCTGTTCTAGATGTATCTAATTTTCCGCCGTTTTAGAGTTAAAACTTTAACATAGAGTCATGTGATAGTGTAGACATGTAAGTTTCTTCTAGCTCGAAAGAAAAACGTTTGAATTGGACAGCAATTAGTAGACAAAAGTAATGTTACTTCTGGGGTCCCGCAGGTCATCGTCGTGGGCCCTCTATTTTTCTTATCTTAGAAAAATAATTTTCCACGAAATATAACGTAAAAATTTGACTCTTTGCCGACAACAGTATATCATATAAGAAAATGGCAGAATAGCGCGATATGTTGAAAGAGAAAAATAAAAATATTTTGTAGGGCCAGATCACTTCTTACAACACCGTGCCAAGTAAACTGATTGATGATTCCCAGGCACGTCAACTGCTATTGTCATTAGTTAAGTGTAGTGTTTTTTTGCGTGGAGGTAGCGGTGAGTTCTTTCCCCGCTGGCTGGTGAGATCCAGCGCCGAGATACACGGCTTGTGGGGGATTTTTCCCTCCACATATTTCCACCCAGCGGGACACCTCACTCGGGACAAACCCTAAAATCCTGACTGGTCTCTCGATATGTGTGGTATTCTATTGCATGTGTGTGTGTGTGTGTATGTGTGTGTGTGTGTGTGTGTGTGTGTGTGCGTGCGTGTGCGCCCGCGCGCTGAAGGGAGATAATTGGAAGAGAATGAGGAAGAAAAGATCGTGCTCGATCGGTGACTCGTTTTTAGAGTACTATTCTGGCATTTGCCGTGTATTGATCGCAGAAAACATGCAAATCTACCAATCAGAGCAGCCGGCGGCTAAATTTTTCCTCCAGACAAGGGATGAATTAGACCTAACGAAGCTCTGTAGCCGGAACCCATATGTAATAGGAAAAATATTTTGAAAAGAAGACAAAACAGAATTTAGAAAGCATATAAAATAGAACATACAAATTTCGACGGAGCATACCTGCGGATTGGGAATCGTCAAAGTGGTGAAGAAAAAAGACATGAATTTTTGCGACTTATAAATAATATACCTACATGGCAGGAAAAGGGAAAAAGACAAGAGAAACCGGATTATTTAAATAGATTTGAACACAAACACGGAAGTGAATCAAGAATACAAAGAACGGACGTAGGCAAACTCTCCTTTGTAAATCGACTTAATTGAAGGTTGGAACAATTTGCCTGGGCGGTTTTTGACCCACCTCCCTTTCTTAGTTCGGTATTTGTGGGAAATGAATCAATAGAGTGAAAGAGTACAATTGAACTGAAGTAAAAGTTTTCCTAAATGTAGTGTATAGTTTTCAGAGTTGTTGATCAGTTAAAATGTAGGTTAAGTGATGTGCGGTGCAGTGCATTGCATTGAAGTGAAGTGCGAGTGATTTTTTCCTCCCTCTTTGTTATTATTCTAATTTTCTTTTCTTTTTGCTAGCTTGCTATTTCTCTTTTAGATACAAAAATGAAAGATTATTCACATTATTCGACATCGTACACTTTTGCCAGGAAATCAGTACTTTTCATTATGCTTTCTTTAATGCGAGAGAAGGTTGTTTCTTTTTTCAATCAAGTAGGGAAAAATGATAGACCTTCTAAAATTGCAATATTTGGACGAAGAGTAAAGTAATCGCTTCTCCTTTTGGCATATTAAATCGGTTGAAATATTCGGACGTGCGGAGTCGAGATGTGTCAACGTAGTGGACGGTGATCGTTCAGAGTTGTTCGCCTTCTACTAAATCTGCAGAAAAGAGGGCCAGTGGGGGTGGGGGAAATAAATCACAGACGAGAGGCAAAGAATAAGTAAGTGGACGGACGAGCACTCACAGCTGGTCGAGGCGGCCCAAGTCTCGGAAGATGGCAGGAGGAAGGTAGTCCAGCTGGTTGTCGAACAGGTCTCTGCGAACAGAATACGTGCACACTGCGCGCTGCATACGCACGTTTCTAAGCGCCAGGGATCCCTCAAGCTTACTTTTCATTAGAATACATCTGCAAAGATCTCATTTAGAAACTAGTTGCAAAATAATTCATAGAAGTGTTCATGACAGTTGAAGACTGTACGTAAATTGTTGAACTTTTGCTTGTAGTTTGAATTCAATTGCATCAATATTCAATTTAAGGGATTGCAATATGAGACATTTTCCAGTTCTCCATGATATTTTTAAAAATTTCGCTTTTCTGAGAAGTCCACTCTTTAGCTCGGGGGATCCTAAACCTGCAAAATTTCGAAATATATGTAAAATTAAATTGACTTTTTGATATTTCATACAATTTAGTCCTCAGAGTCTTCGAACTCTTTGTATGTTTTTCTTAGCAATACTGGAGAGTGAACTATCGCGTATTACCGAGTTCATGCATCGTTCTGATCCTGGCCTAATTCGAAATTGGGTACCAACATGAAGCTATTTCCACCTTTAAAACAATTATTTATAAAGTATTAAAGAATATAAATGTTGCTACAAATTGGGAATAAAATTCAAATAACTATACTTTTATCACAAAAATATGAAATGCTTTGACGTTTGGTTACATTGAATTCTATATCAGCCAAATATTTCTACGTTAGTAAGATGTAATACAACAGTAGTAAGATATTAAATCAGATGACACATCGTGTAAAAAGAATTCCCAAATCACAGGAATACGCGTCCGTGCAAACGTGCTTACTAATACAATGTACAAATTGGCAAGAACATATTTTAATCTATTTTTTAACATTAATAATAATAATAATAATAATAATAATAATAATAATAATAATAATAATAATAATAATAATAATAATCATAATGTATCTGATCAATATCATAATTACCGGCTTTTATCTGTATTTGATCAATTAATTAAAGCACTGCAGGCGTACTATATTAATATAAAACGTGCAAATCTAAATTAAAAAGTGCATTTGAATGAAAGATGGAAATCTCCTCCCTTATTCGCGAGCGTGGAGGGGCAATGCCGAGGGCGACGCACTCACAGCTCGCGCAGCGCCAGCAGCCCGCGGAAGGCGTCCGGGTGCAGCGCGCGCAGCTCGTTCACGCCCAGGTCCCTGCGCACACACAGCACACACGCAGCATTTGAGTGACAAATTAGTATTACCGGGCGCGTCACTTACTGGACTAAAGTCATTAGTCCAGTAAGTGTTGTACATGTCTTTTAATCACGGGAGGTGGTGGTGTTGTGGATGGTGACGTCCCGACCCGTCGACTTGTCCCAGCCGGGACTAAGCTCCCGACTGGTCTCCCGTCATGTGTGGTAGTGAAGTGCATGTGAGCCGCAGCTCATGCATATGCTAGAACGCAGAAGGGATGCGACATTGATATTTATATTTTCAAAACATCAATGTTTTTATAAAAATATAGTGTAAAGCTGATGTTTTGTATTTCACGTTTTCACGTGGTTAATATTTTGTTTTTGAATGGAAAATTCACCATGGTGATTTTTAATGATTTTTTATGGTGAAATAATTATGGTGATTTTTGGCTCTTAACTTTTCACTTCAATCTCAATTAAAAATTAATAAACGCGACCACCGTCAAATTACTCCGCTTCCCCGTGAACGTTAATATTTACTAAAGCATGTTTAGAATTATTGATGTTTAAAACATGAATGGTTTTGGAACGATGTTTTATTATCATCGATGTTTCTAAACATGGATGTTTTGTTGGCGATCCCCAGCGGGCAGCGCGGCTCCTTGGTTGGGGATATCACAGCGCAGAAGAGTGCGCAGACGTTTGTTTACTGGGGAGCAGGAAAGTCCTTAAGGGCGGCAGAAAGAAACTTGGAGTGCGGACAGTGGGGAAGAAATAATTGTTGGAGATGTGTACGGAGACGAACAGAAAAAAAACGAAGTTTCTGTTTTTAAAAGGAAGCACAAACGCGAAGGTGCCAAGATTCAGCGCGCGCTGAACCATTGTAGAAGCTATATCATAGCACGTGTTGACAACTTTTCTTTTCAAATTATTTTTATGTTGATAAATTATACGTCGAGAGCGCTCCGAAGTGCCAATTGCTAAATATATGAGCAGCTTTACTTTCTGATCCGAGTCCTGGTAACGAAAATATAGATAAATCTTTTTCCTATTTGTAGTAATTTACTTCCCTTAACATGCTGTGTAGTGAGAACCCATATTTGTGATTCCATGATACTGAAAAATCGATTGACGGCAAAACGTCTGTCTCTCCGTCCGTCCGTCTGTTCTGTTGTCAATACTAACGACTTCACCCTTTAGATGATTTTCCGAAAAACTGCTTTTCTCCAATTGATCTGAATGAACTCGAGGGGGCCCTTAACGTTGGAAATGGATATTTTGATTTTAAGTTAGCATGAAGTTCCCCCAACATTTTTAAAAATTTCTCAAAAATTGATCAATAATTTTTTCATTGAACGTTCTTTACGGGTCACGTAAAGAACTCTTGAAATTGGCACGCTTCTCATTTTGAAATCTTTGAATTTTTGAAAATTCAAAAGTACAATTTTTTTAGTTCTACAACTACAATGTTGATAATTTTTTCTTAATTTTGTTTGTCAAATACAGATCTTGAAATAAGATCATGTAAAATGTTTCCAAAATAATAATTTTTTCGTAAAATTTAGACAATTTTAAAAATGTTTAAACAATTGTTATCTCAAAAAGGCTAAATTTTTTTCTCTAAATTTTCTCTTAATACTTGTCAAAGAACGCTATAAAAATTGGTGCTGGGTCCATTTTCAGAGAACTCTGTATTTTTGGGCACGGCAAAAATTAACAATGCAAAAGTACAATATTAAAGATACAGATTTTTTAAAAGTTAAATATGTTCTAAAAAATAAGTTTTTTATAAACGGTAATGTACAATTTTGAGAAAAACGTGTATTTTCCGTGTAATTTCTAAGGCACAAAATTTCTCAAATTTTTAATTTTTTTCCGGATAGAGCAAAGAGTTCTTCGAAAGAAATCCTGCCGCCGTCAGGACTCGAACTGAGGACCTCCCGGTCAGAGGCGCTGCACTGACATCAGTTGATGCACTGAGCTACCGCTCCCGGTGTGTAGGAGAATAGAGTGTTGTGGGGATATAAAGAAGGATGGAGTGAGATGAGTGAGATGGATGATGTTATGGAAGATGTTGGAGTGACATGGGTGGGTGGAGGAGAATGGAATGGTGAAGGGTGTGCTGGAGAAGATTGATGCGAAGTGGGGTGGCAGAGGACGAAGGAGTGAGATAGGTGTGGGGCAGAATGATCAAGTGAGGTGAGTGCGGGGTAGTAGGTTGAGGCGAGGTAGGTGTTAGGGAAGAGGAGGGGAGGTGGGTGTTGGGGAGGACATAAGTGAGTGCCATGGAGTAGCAAAGTGTGCGAGGGAGGAGGTTGAAGTGAGGTGGGCGTGACAGGGGAGGTTGAAATGAGAAGGAGGAAGCGAGAGGGGTGTGGTGGAGGAGGATGGAGTGGTGAAGGGTGTAGTGGAGGAGGTTGAAGTGAAGTTGGACGGCAATGGAGGAGGAGTGATGTGGGTGTGAGGGAGAATGATAAAGTGAGGTGAGTGCGGGGTTGAGGAGAGGTAGGTGTGAGGGAAGAGGAGGGGAGGTGGGCGTGGCGGAGGAGGACATAAGAGAGTGCGATGGGGTGGTGAAGTATGCGGGGGAGGAAGTTGAAGTGAGGTGTGGGAGAGGAATATGGAGTGAAGCGGGCGAGGAGGGGAGGGTGGAAGCAGGAGTACTCACAGCGTGCGAAGGCGCTCGGGCAGCAGTTGGCGCTCGGGGAGGCGTCGCAGGCGCAGGCGCCAGCAGCTGAGGGTGGCGTCGGGGGCGGAGCAGCGGCAGGGGCCCCCGGCGCAGCCCCCCCACGGGGCAGCCCCCGCGCCCGCACCCCCGCCGGCCTCCGGCACCACGCGCCACACTGCGCACGCGCAAACAGAATCATTAGAGACTGGAAAAATATATAGCATGAAACGTCAAAATATATATACATAAATATGTAATGAAAACAGTAAGAATATGTAAAAAATATGTAAAGTCAGGTGTAATATGTAATATTAAAATACACAATTTATAAAACACATTAACCTAATTCGAAATTACATTTATCAAAAATTTTCGAAACAAATTTTAAAAATAATTCAAACGTTTTAAAAATTATTTGGAGTGCACAAGTTGATGCATGTTTTGAACTTTACAACACTCCCGTCAGTAATAAAAGTTTTATCTATCACTATCCAGAACCATCGTTTAGCAGCCAAACTAGACGCAATAGAAGCCCTCGTACAAACTGGCAATATGTACAACTAGCAAACAATCACTGCAGCGTGAAATATTCTTATCGAATTGTTACACGTCGGCGATCGCTTAAGTTTTTGTAAATTAAGGTTAAAATTCACGAAACGCGATGTCTATAATACATTTCACACCTAAAGGTGTAAATAATTTCACTTTCGCGCTTCCCATCACTGAGTTAACTGAAGCAGGCGCGCCGGACTGTAACAACATCCGACCGCGTGTTAACGTAGCGCACCTCGAGTCGACAGCACGTAGTATTTATGTAGGAAAAAACTCTGATTTTTTAAAATGTTTTTCATAAAAAATGTAATACAATTGAAGAAAATTGATAGATTAAAATATTTTGTAGAGTATGTGTTTTGTAAAATGTTTTGTATTGATAGATTAAATTATTAAAACTCATTTTCAGAAAAATGAGTTTTTGCATGTTGTACAATCGAAAACGTACGTTAAAACTAAGAACCAAGTGGAACCGCTCTGACAGGATCTAAAACTTTTATGGAACATTAATGTATCTCTGACTCTATTTTTGTTTTTATTAGGATCACATAGTAAATACAAAATAGTACATGGAACCTCATTGTATCATATGAATATGTAATACTACTCTATCTCCAAAGAAAACTACAGCTTCCTAGATAACCCCGCTATTTTATTATAACATATGTATATTGTTTATATTAGAAATGGGAAATGATTGGCAATTATAACGTCCTATGGATAAATAATACATTTTTCGTGACAATTAATGTAGCCTCACTGTATACATAACCTCCTAATCCTAAACAGTTACGTTAGTTTATTCCTGACGTATTTGAATTAACTTGAAAAAAAAGTAACCATTAAGTTCCTACCATATTATATTGGTAGTATGGATATTTTATTTTTCATTACTTCCATGTTCATTGTAGGTTAGTGTTGAATTCGTGTTTAGCGGTGGCGGTGAAAATTACGCGAAGTGTAATTTTGCCATAGACGACAAAACAGGGAGAATGACGGGACGCAACAATCAAAATTCCGTCATTTGATGCCGGTGCATATGCTGTACAATTCTCCCCAGAATTGTCGTGTTACGTCTTTCAAATCCAATATTAACAAAAACTCTCCCTTCTCCTGTACCCCTTGTTACACGTTATTCACACACTCACTTCGCATACGCCTTACAGTTTTGCATTTTCAGATATGAATTCTCTCAAAGAAACATCTCGAGTGGTTTTTACAGCGTGCGTTTTTGCTTGCTGAGCCTGCTTTGCCGCACCGCATCCTGACGCGCACTGACTCTCTCTACACTTAGATGACCTTGTCTATCGGCTGCTTGACATATCTGATAAAGCGTAGACCATGAAAATGGTAAACTGACAGACAAATGTCTTGATAAAATGATGAAGGACCAAAACGTTGGCTTTAAAATTGTGTGTTTTATTTGTAATCTTAACTCAAAGACTATGCAATAAGATTGTATGTTTTGATGACGTATGGAAATTAATTTTTCTCTTCACTTCGTTTTCTTCATATATATTTTTTTGTTTACTGCATGCATGTGTCATCTTTAAATAGGCGAGAAATTAATATTCATTTTATAATATCTTTACTTCACTTATGTTGTTTCTCTTTTTTGTAAGAAAGTTTGGAGCAATTAATATTTTGAAATCAGAAGCGAAATACATGTGTACACGCCGCCTCTTTGTTTTTCACCTATCAACTCTAACATATCATCTGCTAAGCTCACAACCTAGTAGGCGATAATACACGTGTGCGGGGCTCCTGAATCTGAATGGGGCCCACGGGGCTCAAGGGTACCAATGAAGCCCAACACGTTCCAAATTTTGTATTGTAATTTGAACATTTGTTTAATTTATTTATTGTTATCGTAACTATTCCGTTTCGATTTTGCAAGTACATTTCGGGTATTAAAAGTCACGTGCCGGTCATGACCTATCTAATGGTTTCAATGAAACGCAAACAGAGCCTGCAAACAGCTGCAGGTACCAAGCAAACTCAGAAGTCTATATTTCTACGTCATGGTATTGATACTAATCGGTTGGAATTATCAAAAGAATTATCTTGTAAGAAGTAATAGTACAATAGATTCTTTATAGAAATTTGTATAAGAGCTCACACAGAATTATACCGTGGCTCGGATTTCTTCTGGCGGCCTTCTGGCGACTCTGCTCCGACACGTGAAATGAGAAAACACCAATGGTCATCGCCCGAGAGCGCGCGGAGCAGTCCGTCGCTGGGGAGGGGTCGTGCGAGGGCGCCCGGCGAGGCCGTGTGCACCGCGGCGGTGATCACCGTAATTGCTAATTAGGATTTGTCGCCCTGGGCACCGCCCGCCCCTCCCCCGCTGCCACCTGCGCTTGCGGCCACCGCGCGTCTTCTTCGCGCGCCTCCTCCCGTGCGCAGCACCGGGAGAGGTGGCTCAGGGCATCAACTGATGTCACTGCAGTGCTTCTGACTGAGAGGTCCTAGAGTTACACTCCCAGCGGTGGCAGGATTTTCTATGTTAACTCTACCGAGAGAGGAGGCTCAGTGCATCAACTGATGTCCTTGCTGTGCCTCTGAGCGGGAGGTCCTAGGGATCATGCCCCGACGGTGGCAGGATTCGACACTAGCTAGATAGCTAGGTCAAGTTCTCCTTTTGTCTGGAGGAGACTTCTAGAGACAGGCTACTCTGATCGGTAGTTTTCAGTTGTTTCTTCGATCAATACCAGGCGAATACCGAAAATGCTCCCTAACAAACGGGCCACCGGCCACGCGCAATCTGTTCTTTCTCTTGCTTGTTCTATCCAAACCCCTTACTTACACATACATGGACTACATTACCAAATATCTCGGGAAATCAGTCGGGTGTATAGAGCTTGTCCTGGCAGGTGTGATGCCCGACAGGCGGGAGGTACCTGTTGCGTTATACCCCGCTAGCCGATGTGCAGGTCGCCTTCGGATCTTGCCATTTAGCGGAGAAAGATCACAGCCACCTCCCATGACAAAACATGTACAAATAAATGTACCTGTGAATTGTACTGCTGTTAAAATGTCATAAACAAGTTTTTGTACTCCTGTTGTATAATGCTGTCATTTGATGGGTGCAACTGGTTGCATAATGATACTCATTACGATACAGATTTCATTATTATACAAGTTCTTGACCAATCACAGAGAAGGTTACAAACCAATTATTGACACTTAATTGATCATTGAGAATCGTTCTAGTAAATGTTTCATTTGATTGTGTACATTAAAATGGGACTAATGAACTTAGCAGTTGACACCCCGGAACCCTTATCAACTTCGAGGCCGTGCGAGCGCCGCGCCCTTCGGTGGCCACTGTGCGGCGCGGCGGGGCGGGGCGCGGCGGGGCGGGGCGCGGCGGGGCGGGGCGTGTGGGAGGGGGGGCGGGTGGGGTGGGGCGGGGCAGGGCGGGGCGCGGCGTGGCGGGGAGGGAGCGACGGGGCGGGTGCGGCAGGGCGGGAAGCGGGGGGCGGATGCGGCGGGGCGGGGCGGGACGGAGGCGATCAGGAGATAACGGCACGCGGGGGGTGGGAGGCGAGGACGAAGGGCAGATAGACTCTCGAGCGGGCGATCGATGCCCGTGGCAGGGCCGGAGGGCGTAGGGCGCAGGGCGGGCGACAAAACGCGCCCAACGCCTTCCAATTACTCGCGCGCGAAAGGGGCGGCGTGCGGCGCGGGGGCGAGCAGCAGCTGACGCGGCGCATAATTGACCGCTAATTAGCAGCCGCCCCGCTGCCGCCTTCGCCCGTGCCTTCGCCTTCGGCTTCCGCCCACCGCGCCCCCGCCCAAGCCCTCGCCCTCGCCCACGCCCTCGCCCACGCTCCCTTGCCACACCCCCACCCACGCGGCAGGACAGGCAAGGTTCTTTCTTCTTAAATAGTATACACATTTCTACAGATTCGTGTATATGAGGGTGCATGAGGGTCCAGTTTCTCTTTTAGGACTATACCTCGATTAAAACACGAAGTCCTTTCAAGGTTATGAGCTGGCAAGAGTGGGGAACTCTGTCATTCATTTCCTAGCTTCGTTACGACTTAAAATTTGATATTGGAGCTTTCGATTAGATTACAATGTTCCCCTCTCTTTTCAGCTCATACCCTTAAAAGGACTTACTGTTGTAAAATGTAAAGTATAAACCAGGACGCATTGATTCCGCAATTTATATTTTCAACCAAACAAATTTCGCAAGAAATTTAATGTAAAAGAAAAAAAAAATTTGTTTCTTTTCTTGGTACATATATTTTTCACCAGAATAAAAGGGCTATATTGTTTTAGAACACACGAATTTCATTACAGTGGAACGAAAATTTGCTCAAGAAGAGAGATGAGGCGCGGAGAAAGGATACAGTGAGGACGCAATTGCGACATCGGAACAAATTGCGGGGTTTTGCGGTACATAGAATTTGATCGGACATTATGAAACGATGTTATAATGATGGGTATATTAATACCAGAATACACGAGTGTGATATTACGATTCGAGCAAGGTACGAGCGAGTATCGTAAATATTCTTCTCCCCCCATACGTCATAAACAGTTTTTACTGTTTTTTGACCAAATAAATAAATAAAAATAAAAAACTTTATACGATTGTATTCATATCCATTACATCGAGTTTCATACGATACTTTTTCTGCAACTTTTATAAGTTACTTTTATATTGAATCGTTTCGTGACAATTGACTTGCAGGATTCAGTCAAGGCCACCTACCGAACAGCTGCCCTCACATACTGCCGCAGGTGTCTGTGGTTACCAGTCCGCCTGGGAGGGAGTACTGCGCTAGTCAAGTAGGATCAAAGTGAAATTATGATCCAATTTATTTTAAATAATAATGTACCCAAAAATTGCAACTAATAAAAGAAATTAAAACGAAACATTTTTCATAGAACAATTCTCAATGATTAATTAAATGTCAATACTTGGTTTGTAAACTTCTCTGCGATTGGTCAAGAACTTGCATCATAATGAAATCTGTAAAGTAATGAGTATCATTATGCAACCGATTGCAGTCATCAAAAGACAACATTATACAATGGGAGTAGAAAACTGGTTTATGACATCTTAAAAGCAGTACAATCCATAGGCATATTTATTTGTGACCCCGAAGGGAGTAGACTGCGATCGCTTTCCATCGGAACGACCTTAGAAAAGGACGAAAACCAAGACACACGCAAGACAAAGAAACAAGACCGACACTTTCAACAAAAGGATCACGTTGAACGCTAGATAAATCTTGACAGTAAGTGCAATATATGTAACTCGACTGACGAACGAACGAGACAGACCAATAGGAATAGACATGTGACCAGATTGCAACGACGTCTTACCCAATTACAAAACGCGAATAGGAGGTGGGAGTTTCAACGGGCAGTGATAGGATGAGGTACGGAAGTGTAATAATTACTGACATGCAAAAGGGCTTCGTTATTTCTTTGCTTGCACTCTTGTTCACTGGTTTATTTAGGCTTATTCACTTGAGATCCTTAAGAAAAACCTTACGAAGTAGCGTAATGGGAGGGTCTCGTATCCCGATACTCGCCACACATTTTCAGAATGTTTTACTTTCATCGTTGGAGCCAGATGAAGTTGAGAGAGCAGGAATTGTGCATAAACGCTCGTTTATCGACGATCAGCCATGCAGGCATAATGTGAGGCAGCCTCTAAGGGGCGAATTCGAAGGATGGGTGCGCGCTGGTGACTGTAGCGCCCTTCACCCCCGCGCGTCGGATTGATTGATTGATTAATGGTGATTCCAGGCACGTCAACAGCTAAGGTCATTAGTTCCTTAAGTGTAGTGCGTGTATTTCTTTCAAGGTGGCAGTTATCTAACCCCGCTGGATGACGAGATCCAGCACCAACCTACATTCGGCTAACGAGGCTTACCCCACCCAGGACTCTCCCACCAGCGTGGCACCGCCCCAGGCGGGAGAAGCTCTAAGCTCGCGATCAGTCTCCCCGCATGTGTGGTAGTGTAGCACATGTAAGTGTGTGTAAGGGGTAAGATAGGACAAGACATAGGAAGGAAAGATCGCGATGGTCCGTTTGATAGGGTAGTACTGTTCCGGGGTTCACCTAGGATTGATCTGAAAAAACATGGAAAACCACTGCTCAGAGCAGCTAGCCGCTAGAGCTTCTAGAGCCGCTAGAATTCTCCTCCAGACTGCGACAGAACTCGACCTAGCTATCTAACTAGTGTCGAAAATCCTGCCACCGTCAAGACTCGAACCCCAAGACCCGCGGGTCACCCGCGCGTGAGAGAGGTGGCAGAAGTTGGAATTGACGGCGTAGCGACGCGATACCTTGCCTAAGTATCACGCCATTTATCAAAATACCTACGAGAAAAGGCCGTGAACATGAATCGGTTACTAGTAGCCGATACGCGGTCTTTTCTAAAATTTCTCTCCTCATACGAACTGCCGGGAGAGGCAGCCTCCTCTGTCGCGGACTCCGGCAATGATGTCGGTTGCTATCAGCCTCCAAATGTTTTTCAACTTGACGTTGCGCACGAACCGCCGGTAAACGCAGCAACCTCTGTCGCGGGCTCTTACAATAACTTGGGGCAATCGCTAACAGTCTAGGGGGCGATCGCGTCTAAAAATCCACTCTCTCTCTCTTGCTCTCTCCTTCTTTCTCCCTGTCACACTCTGCCTCTCTCTGTTTCTCTCTATCTCTCTGCCTCTCTCTGTCACTCTCTAACTCTGTCGCGAAGTCTCTCGGTCTCTCTCTGCTTCTCTGACACTCACTCTGCTTCTCTATGCCTCTCTCTGAATTTCTGTGTCTTTCTCTCTCTCTCTCTCTCTCTCTCTCTCTCTCTCTCTCTCTCTCTCTCTCTCTCTCTCATGTTGGGGGACGAAGGCGCCTGAGGTTCGGGAATCGAGATGACTCGTCGAAAATGTCGAGTCCGCTGATACACAATAAGTGAAGGTGAAATAAATTAATCATATTGAAAGATCACTACAAATAACTTTCTTATTAGTAGTAAAATTGGTAATAGAAGAAGTATAAAATATATCATGCACTCTGCAAAATTTTGTCTCATTCAATCATTAATCAATATTTAATAATTATTAGAATAGAACTAATTATTTGCAAGAATGTCAAGTCTAGTATATTAATTGACGTTACTGCTCTTCTCTAGACTTCCATGTGGCGTAAGAATACAAATTCTTGTGAGGGTCTAGTGCCTACTGCTGGATAAAAGGAATGGATTGACGGATATTTTGCGGTCAGCGGTAAGCCCGGACCATTACAATGTTGATGAAACAAATACAAATACTTACAACAAATAATAATAATTAGTAATATGGATGTGGTTGATACCTTTTTTCTGTTGAAATAGCTCTGGTGATAATCGCTACGTGATCAAAAAATCTTAAGATTAAAAATATATTGATACATGACAATACCTTTTCTTTATAAACGATAATAGTAATATTAAATAATAATAAATAATAATAATAATAAATAATAATAATAAATAATAATAATAATAATAATAATAATAATAATAATAATAATAATAAATAATAATATTTATAATAATATATTTCATGGCACAAACTAACAATATTGAGGGTGTAAGTAATTTTAAATTACTTAATTAACTTACAGATATAGAGCGAAGTTCACTTCACAATGTATCCAACTTCCAATGTATCAGATTTGTAACTTAAAAAATAATTGTGCAAAGGTGTACATTCTTATAAAGCCCATACTCAACGAGGAAAAGTCAGTTCAGATGTGATGATTGGTGTAGCAGAAGGAGAAAGCAATGTAGAAAAGCGCGCTTACACTAACATCCGACTCTGATATGAAAGCAGTAACTCTGTAGTCTTTAAGAAGAGACGAGGCCAAGGAGGCTCCTGTATTTTTAGCCATAACCATCGCACCACTCGCTCCCTCCACACCAAACGCTTCTTCAGAGTTACGCAGTGACTCCTCTTTGGGCTCATGTGCACTCACAGGGAAAGCACCGGGGACCAAATGAAACTGTGTGCATATTGCGCAGGACGTTCTCATAAATAGCCTCGAGGTTGATTTATGGTTTACTTGATTCGTTATTTTGTTCCCGGACGCGTTCAATGCTATGGCCTTACGTCCCATCAGTTTAGTGTAGTCATGTTTTATCTCTTGAGCTGTCAGTGTTCCACCCCCACTGAAACGTGAGATCCGGCACCGATCGACTCGCCGGCTTGCGGAGGTCTTCCTCTCCAGGTATCTCTCACCAGCGGGGCATTCCAACTAAGACAAGCTCTTAGCTCCCGGCTGGACTTTCGACATATGTGTTAGTGTAGTGCATGTAAGTGTGTATGTAGATAAGGGGTGAGGATAAGGAAGAGGAAAGAAATATTACAATCGTTTTTGGTCTATTTGTTAAGGTACTGCTCCGACATTTGCAGCCGTTGATCGGAGAAATTACGGAAAATTACCAATCAGAGCAGTCGGTCGCTATAATTCTCCTGCAGATGGCTGAAATCGACCAAGTATACAACCATTTTCAAAAATTCGCCATCCGACCAAAACCCTGGTGTTACAAAACGCCCTTCCGTGCGCAATAGATTCGAGCTGACAACTTTGCACAAACCAGGCAACCCCTCGAGGTCTCGTTCAACACCATCTATATGAAAGTGGTGTTGCATCGTTGCTGGCGGCGACAGCGACGTTTTCCAACGGCCGTTCGCCAGCAATCAGTCGGTTGGGCCTCATGCTCTCGTACACGTGTTGATGCGTCAACCAATGTTTTTTTTTTTTTTTTTTATTTTTATTTTGTATAGGATTGACTTACAAAGTTCAGTTTACAAGAAACTCTTCATTTGTATGGTTGGCTTACATCTAATTCTTATATACTAACTCTAAACTACAATTGACGAGGGGACTCACCGAGCACCTCTAAAAATTACTGAGGTTTGAAAAAATGTTGAGAAAAGAATGAACTGGATATCGGTTTTTTTATTCTAGTTGGGTTTTCATTATATTTTCCTAAATTTATATGTCTTTCATGATTGATGAGTGTTAGATTAGAATAAAAGTTATTGGCAAGAAAGGCTATGTGATGTGCGATGGGTTTTAGGTTAAGTTCGTGGTGTAATTGCTTATTGGAAATGAACCAGGGGGCGTGGGTGATAGTTCTTAGGTATTTGTTCTGAATAACCTGAATTTTGTTGATATTATACTTGGCAGCATTGGTCCAAATTGGACAAGCGTACAGGAGAAGAGGTCTAATGATGGTTTTGTATAAGGTGATACCGTTATTTAGTGAAAGTTTACTGTTATTTAAAAGTGATTTTAGCTGTATTATTTTGGCTTTGGCTTGTTGGACTTTTGTATCAATATGTATTTTCCAGTTGAGTGTAGTATCCATGTGAAGACCCAGGTATTTAACTGCATTGTTGTGAGGAGTCCAAGGGATTGTATTGTTGTTCAATTTAAATGGCATGGGGAAGGAATAAGGTCTGAAAGTGAAGACTTTAGCTGTAGATTTCGCGGGGTTGATTTTAATCTTCCATTTCGTTGCCCAGTTTTCTATTTTATTTAAATGAGATTGGATTTCGTTAGCTATGTAATTAATTGAGGAGTGGGACATGTAGATTACGGTATCATCTGCAAACTGGGCTATGTTTGTTAATCTTGATGTAGGCATATCGGCTGTGTACAAGTTATAGAGTAGGGGAGAGAGAGGTGATCCTTGAGGTAAACCGGCAGAGATAGGGCGGGGGTTCGAATTTTGATTTTCTATTGAAACTGAGAAAGTTCTATTTGTGAGAAAGCTTTTAATAATTTTGAAAAGGTATATAGGGGTGCCTATAGATAAAATTTTATAAATTAAGCCTTCATGCCATACCCTGTCGAAAGCTTTAGCGATGTCCATGAAAACTGCTATTGAATATTGTTTTTTTTTGAAAGGAGGAATGGAGATTTTCTGAAATACGCAGCAGTTGGTGTGCTGTGGATAGTTTATTAGTGAATCCGAATTGGTAGAAAGGTATGAGGTGAATTTTTTTAATATAGTTGTTTAATCTTGTTAGAATTAATTTCTCGAATATTTTTGCTAAAGTGGGGAGGAGGCTTATGGGTCTGTAGTTATCGGGGATGCTATGATTCTTATTAGGTTTGGGAATCGGGAGGATGATAGAATGTTTCCAGGTAGTAGGGTAGTAGCCAGTTCTTAAAGATGAATTATATATGTTTACAATGAAAGCTATGGCAGGATTGGGTAGGTTTTTGAGAATTATATTATTTATTTTATCGTGGCCGGGAGCTTTTTTATTGGGAAGGGATTTGATAACTTTTAGCGTTTCATGTGGAGAGATATACTTAATTTTTTGTGGTACGTTGAAATTCGGGGAATTCGCAAATTGTTGGATGTGGGTGTGATCTGGAAGAGGAGGTGTGATGTTTGGTGTGAAAGTTGATGCGAAGTGGTCGGCTAATACTTCCGTTTTATCGGCGGTAGCGTATTTTTTTCCATTTGGAGTAGTTAGTGGTGGGATTATGGTTTTTTTTCCGAGTATACTTTTAGTGAAATTCCAGAGAGAGTTATTTCGTGTATTTAATGAATGAATGATATTATTGTATTTAGTTTGTTTATAGTGTTCTAGAGCTTTTTTTTACTGATTTTGGTTAGTGTATTTAGTTCTTTTTTAAGTGAGGGAATTCTAAGTGCCATCCATAACCTTCTAGTTTTATTTTTAGTTTCTATGATTTTGATAATGCTTTTCGGTAGTTTATTTGATGTGTGTTTTCGAAGGGTGTTCGGACGTTCAGGATTAAGTTTGCTAATTGTGTTGATTATTATATTATTTAGTTGCGTTATTGCTTGGTCTATTTCCGGTGGAGAGTTTAGTATTTTAAAATTGGGAATTTGGTTTTGCATTATGTTTTTGAATTTGGACCAATTTAAGTTGTAAGTATTTAATGCCGGAATGGGTGAATGGGGTGCGGGGATTTGATCTGTAGAAATTAAGACTGGAAGGTGATCGGAGTCTAGTTCAAAATGCGGAGTTGAGTGAAAATTGCTATTAATGTTTGTTAATCCTATGTCTAGTATATCAGGAAGCTTGATTGGATCATAAGGATAATAGGTTGGTTCTGGAGGTGCGAACAAACTAATTCTGTTTGTTACGATATAGTTTAGAAGTTGGGCACCTGCTGCGTTGGTGACTCTGCACCCCCATTGCACATGTTTAGCATTTAGATCTCCTAAAAGTATGTAAGATGAATAACGCGAAAGTAAGATGTTCAGACCTGCAAAATTTGTTCTTATGTTGGGGGGTTTATAAGCGGCAATGATAGTGAGTTTTGGGTTGCTGTAGGTAAGTGAAACTGCTATTGTTTCAATGCCATTGATGGGTGTTGAGTTTTCTTCGAAGTAGGCGATAGTGTTTTTAATGAGTATGATAACTCCGCCGCCTGAGGCGTTAGCCCTATCCTTCCTTACTGTATTATAGCCTGGTAGTTTAAAAGTGGCTGGAGGTTTTAAATGGGTCTCAGTGATACATGCAATGTCGACATTGTGTGTTTGGAGAAAGAAATGGAGTTCGTTTTTTTTATTGCTGATGCCACATGCGTTCCAGTTCATTAGGATTAATTTATGATTTGAATTATTTTGAGCCATTGGAGAAACTAAAATTAGAAGTAATTGCTTGTTGTATGTTTTGAATAATAGTTGGGATTACTGAATTTATGATGTTGATTATATGGGTTATTATGTGATTGATAATATTATGAATGAATGGTGTGTTAAGAAGGTTATTTTGGGGGAGACTAGTATGTGGATTGTGGTTTGGGACATATGGTGGGATATTATTTGGCGGACGATTAAATGCTGATTCATGGGTGAAATTTGGTATGTTGGCAGTTCTATGGAGTCTAGGGAAATGGCGGACGTTTTGAGGTGGGGGCGGTGGTGGGGGCGCCGGTGAGGGTGGAGTTGATTTGTTGGTTCTCGTATTTGACGAGGGGTTTGGGGGCATTCTAGTTTTATTTTCCGATATATTTTTAAAGTACTGGCATTCATTCGTACGGATATCCGCACGGTGAGTCCCATCGCAGTTTCTGCATTTCGGAGGTTGGTTCAGACTGGGGCAGTTTACTGAGTAATGATTCTCGGCACAATGAATACAGGCGATTTGTTTGTAACAATTATTTTTAGAATGTCCAAAGTCTAGACAACGAAGGCACTGAATTATTCCAATTGTTTTCCGTCTTCTTTCAACTTTAACTTTTAAATTGCAGATTTGGCTGGTACGGAGGATTAAGTCAATCGATTGTTCACCGGAAAACTCTGCGGCTACCACTGGGATGGGCTGGTTGTCTTTATGAAGTCTGGTGATACTATTTAGGGAAGAGTATTGTTCCTTCAGGTCGTTATATATTTCCTCTTGGGTGATGGAGGGGTGAATGTTTTTGAAAACCACCGAGAACTTTTTATTGGTTGGGTCCTTGTATGTGTGAAATTGTTTTTCGGTTTTAATGAAATACTGAATTGCTTTTCTGTAGTCTTCTATTTTTTGGAAGTTAACTTTGGCTTTGTTATTGTTGAATGTTACGGTGAATTGCGCAGAGATTTGGGCCTTGATTTCCTGATTTAGTTCCATAATGTTTGTAATATTGCTGATGTGGATGGGTGGGATTCTAACATTTTCCGGTACCGGGGGGTCGGTAGCGTTCGTAACATCATCAGGAAGGTCAGCTAGAGCGCTGAATCTATTCTCTGTAGGAATAGCATAGCTGGTATTAGTGTTCGTCAGAACTTTTTTGGATTGATTGGGGTTTTGGATGGGGTCACTGTTTCCGCGTTTGCCACTTGTCACTTGGTTTGGAACGGAGTTTACACTAATATTGTCACTGGACCTTGACGATGAGGTTGCACCTTCTGCTGGCACAAAATGACTGACCTGTATTGGCTGGCTATAATTTTGGATATGTGGCTGCATACTTGTTGTTTGCGGTGCTGTGTAATGATACATCTGCACTTGTTGAGTTGGCGTTGGTTGATACGCTGGAGCGTATAGTGCTGTGAAATCGCGGCCGTCGCCTTCCGCGACCTCCATTTGGCCGACCGTTGGATAAACCAATGCTAATGCATCGGCAATGCACTGGCTGAGGCCAGCGTTGTTGAAAGTTGATGTAGCGTTATTCACTTTTTAGATCACTGCACTTGGTTTAATTTGCGCACTGTGTAGACTAAACTTTCGGCTGATACACCTTACACTATGAATGGTTACTAGCTGCGCTCAGAGGTCCGCACAGGTCGACTGCTCGGAGCGGAAT
>BLKR01007221.1:0-41396 GCA_011170035.1 Teleogryllus occipitalis | reverse complement strand
ACGCAACGCAGCGGAATGGTTGACGAAGGCTATCGAGATATCAATCGCTTCGATGCTTTCTTCTTCTTCCTCATCTTTAGCCGCAGAAGAAGTCGATAACATCACATATAAGATGGGTGTGTAATTTGAAATAAATAAATAAATAAAATTTTTTTTGAAAAATTTGTTTTTATTTTCCTTTGTATGTGTGTACCAAGTAGGATTCCCTCCCTCATTCCCCCCTCCAAAAAATATATAGATATAAATCTTTTTGATACTCGCATCATACAAGCAGTCTCTCTCGAGAATCGTAACACAATGGACCAACCGAAACTGCCCGTCGTGAACGTGACAGCCTTATGGAGTGCAAGAGGGGAGGGGGAGGGAAAAAAGAGTCGACACGGTCCTCTTTTCCCTGATAGTGTGCGCGCTCTTATCGTTGGACCTTCCGGATGCGGAAAGACGAACGCTGTCGTCTCCCTCCTTACCGGGAAGTTTGGGCTGGCCTTCCTCAACGTCTATTTGTACTCTACCACCGAAGAGCAGCCCATGTATACGTACTTGAAGCGAGTCTGCGACGGACTCGTTCCTTTTCATTCGTTTTCACAACACGACAACATCGTGCCGCCCGCCGAGGCGCTTCCCGACAGCGTTTTCATCTTCGACGACATCGCCACGGAGAAACAAGATAACATTAAACATTACTTTGCCGCCGGAAGACACAAACACACGGACGTGCTCTATCTATGTCAGACGTACACGAAGATTCCCAAGCAATTGATTCGAGATAACGCGAATATAATCATCATTTTCCGGCAAGACGATAACAATCTAGAGTACATCTACAAGGAACATGTCGGAAACGATTATAGCTCTTTCAACGACTTTAAAGCAAAGTGCTCCGAAGTGTGGAGCGCCAAGCCTTTTGCTTTTGTGATGATCTGCAAACCGAGTCCGCTCAATAAGGGGCGCTACCGATCGGGTTTCGATCAATTCCTATAAAACATCTTTTCTATCCGAGGCGCTCTTCACTCTCTCACGAGATGGTGTACGTGCGACAACATTCTTCGTATTTCGCGGAAACGCGGCGGCGGGGGCGGCGACGACCTCATCGCTATCGAGGTAGCGGATTTATAGGTCGGATCCTCAATCAGGCGATCGATAAGCTTCCCTTCGAACTTCCCATTCCCGGTGGTTATCAGTTCTGCGGACCCGGAACGAAACTCACTAGAAGACTACAAAGAGGCGACCGGGGCATCAATCCGTTGGACAAAGCGTGTATGGAACACGATATCGCCTACCACAACGACCGAGGGGGTGAAGAACGCAAAAGAGCAGACGAATCGCTCGCCAAGGCGGCATGGGAGCGAGTCAAGTCCAGAGACGCGAGTTTCGGAGAAAGAGCTGCGGCGCTCGGTGTTGCGGGTGTGATGAAACTCAAATCCAAACTCGGGGGTCGCTTGAAGACAGAAAAAAAGAGAGAGAGAAAAACGGCGGTAAAGAGGGAAACACAAAGAAGAGAAAAAAGAGATTTGACGACCCTGAGCGAGCTTGAGAAAACGAAAAAGAGAGTGCGCGACAAGTCACCACGTCACCGTCACCGCTCCCCACCCCCGGCTCCTCTTCGACCCGAAACACCGGAGGAAAGGTTGAAACGTGAAGTGGAGAAGGCGCGCGAAAACGTTCGCGAGAAAATGGACACCTTGCAAGAATCCGAAACGGCACGTAATAGATTACTCGATACCTATCTCACGACTCCCGTCTCAAAAGCGCTTCACCAAGGCGAGAGAAAAACGGAAGGGGAAACAAAAAAAAAGTTTAAAAAATCGTTCTTACCTCACGTTCGAGTAAAAGAGGACCTCGTCAAGTCGGAAGACGATGAAGAAGAAGAAGAAAGCGATGAATTTCATGACTCACTCAGCACTATCGCAGAGTCTGAAAGAGA
Source organism: Teleogryllus occipitalis (assembly GCA_011170035.1). NCBI lineage: Eukaryota > Metazoa > Arthropoda > Insecta > Orthoptera > Gryllidae > Teleogryllus > Teleogryllus occipitalis. Next base: position 39,472 of record BLKR01007221.1, on the reverse strand, counting down.
AAACACAATCGCCTCCCAAAATTACGCTCTGTTGAAACAATATTTAGATCGTTCCAAAGCCGGGATGACAGATGACGTTTACGGTCCGTACTATATTGGAAACCGACCTCACATCGGTAACAGTTTAATCGAACTTCAACCGGAAGACGGTTCCTTCTACGTGCAGGGACACAAGTTCTATCCTGAGCCCGGTCTTCTCGAACTACTTTTTGATGCAGAACCTAACCTCCATGCGATTACGGAAGACGATAAGTTGAAATACAGAAAAATTCTCGAAATAAGTTCCGCACACAAAGAGTATTACAAATCAAATTTGCCGTTTCACTCAACACAGACGTATAAATTTCGCGATATCATCTCACCTCTTTTCAGACAGGAAAGACGACAAAGCGCAAGACTTCAAAAGAAGAAGAATAAGAAGAGGGGGGTGGTCTGCGATTCGTGACCGCGCCCGACTACAAATATTGGCGCGATCCGAACACGCTTGTAGAAAGACTACGTCTTTTGCACGCTTCGAAGGCCGCCGGGAACAACGGGCTCGACGGTGAAATCGTAGAAATAGAAGACGAGCTGCGTGACGCTGGGATTATTGTCTAGAGAGGTCCTTGTGATGACGTCATCTGTCCGGCAAGGTCTTGCCGTGGAATTACACGCGCCGGCCCGACGTCGTTACGGGAGGCGGCGAGTGATTACGAAAGGACTCGATGACCTATGGCAAGCCGACTTGGTCGATATGCAACCGTACTCGAAAACCAATCGAGGTATGCGATACATCTTGACGGTCATCGACGTCTATTCAAAGTACGCGTGGGCGGAAGCGATAAAGAAAAAGACGGGTGCGGAAGTGGCGAAGGCTTTCGATCGCATCGTGAAGTCGAGCGGCGGCGGCGGCGGTCGACGACGAGTGCCCCGCTTCCTGCAAACCGACCGAGGCACCGAATTTTACAACAGCACGCTCGCCAAGTGGTTTCGAGGGCGCGGTATTCATCATTATTCCACCTTTTCGAACGTAAAGGCAGCCGTCGTCGAACGATTTAATCGCACACTCAAAGAGCGTATGTGGAGACGGTTCTCCGCCGAGGGTACGCGCCGCTGGACCCTCATGCTCCCCTCCCTCCTCCGAGACTACAACAACACCAAACACAGGACGATCGGTATGAAACCGAAAGACGTCACCGACGACAAATTAATGACGACCGTGTACGCCCACGCAAAGACGCTCGACCCGCGTCTCCTCAAGTCGAATCGATTGCGAGTCGGTGACGTCGTTCGGGTGAGCACGTACAAAAGCTCCCCCTTTCGGAAAGGCTACGAAGCGCGATGGGGAACCGAACTATTCAAAATCGCGCGCGTCCATCTGTCCAATCCCGTGACGTATTCGCTCGATGACATGCGAGGTGAATCGATCGAGGGTCGATTTTACACCGAGGAATTGCAGCGTACACGCTACCCAGATCAATACCTCGTCGAGCGGATCGTACGCAAAAAGGGTCCGCTTCGTCTCGTGAAATGGCTCGGTTTCGATTCTCGACACAATTCATGGGTGCACGAAAGAGATATTGAAGGGTAAGAAAGAAAGAAAAAAAAAAAGGGAGCGCTTCATGTGATAAGCCGTTCCGGTATATAAAACAAATCTTTCGTCCTATGATTTCGTCAGTCAGTCAGAGGAGAGCGAAGCGTGTACTACTACTACTCCACACGCATGACTACAGAAGACATTATATTCTCAGTTCTATGTTTTCTTTCGTGGATAATTTGCGTGACCGGCTTTGTCATTCTAGCCTTGTGACGAATTTATTATTTCTTGCGCCGGCTCACGATGAAACAAACGAAAAAGACATCGCTTTAGAAGAAGTAGTAGTATGCAAAAGAAGAAGAAGAAGCATCAATGACGACACCGTCGGCACATGTTTCTTGGCGTGCGGAGGAGACCGCCATTGCCGACATTCAAGGTTACTACATGAAGGGACGATTCGTCATCAAATTGCTGACGGTGTTGAAAATTCCGAATTCGCGGGAAAGAAAAGGCAAAGAAATGAAATGTCAGACGTATGTGTTTCGACCGCCTTGTCTGGTCCAGGATCTCGATGAGAAAGATAATCGCACGCGGGACTGGATCGAGCAATTCCACCCCGCCAGTCCTTTATGGGATAGCGGTACGTACAACTACGATACTCATAAGGAGGTCATTCAGCATGCCTTCGACGGCGTCACAAAAATATTCGTGAAAGGGAGAGAAAAAGCGAAGTGGTTGCGGCAGTGCGTACACCGTCCAGTCGTGGACTTGTTTTCAGAAGGATGTCCACCTATAAAAGAGTGTGTGAATCGCACGATCTTCCGCTTCTTTCCGAGCGGAGCGGTGGCGGGATCAGCATTGGGAATGCAATACGTCCTTGCGCTCTTCGAGTGGTTGACGACAGAGCGACCGGACCTCTTATCGGGCTGATAAGACTTCCTGTGAATCATCACCCGACGGCTGTTCGAACCGGAACTCTTATCGGACCGATAAGACTTCCTGTGAGTCATCACCCGACGGCGGTTCGATAAGACTTGCAGCTCGGGGTGTGCGGTGTGTCAGTCGGTCGGCAACCAGCGAGAAGCGAACATCATCAGCAGCAGCAACAGATGGTTGAAAGGGAGGAGGATCTGCAGTGGCCGAGTGAGATCAATCAGGCCGTACAACGGTTCGTCGACAATGGTTTTTCTCTTCTAAGACTCGACGATCTATCGCTGCAATCGCTGCCCATTGACATTCTACTATATTGGGCCCCGAAGGACCTTCCTGTCATCTTCCACCGTCTGCCGGACCACGTACAGAAAGATTCGCGCATTCTGAAACTCCTCCCTTGCCTCAAACATTATAACAAGGGGCGCACGCGTATAGACGGACCGCCGCCACCGCAGTGGCAGTGCGGAGGGTGTCAACGAGAAGAAGCTCTGCGTGTCGGTTTTTAAGTGTAAATGGATTGGATTGATTGCTTGCAAATTGTTGTTATTATTATAGACATCATAGCCATCACCGCTGTTCTCGTGTGCTTCGCTCTCGCGTGAAAAAAAAAAAAAGACTCCCATGGACGTGACGTCGGCGCCGCCGCCGCCGCCACCGCCGCCGTCGCCGCCTCCTCCTCCTCCATACATCGTAGTGAACAAGGAAGACGATGACGTCGACGATATCTCGTGTAGCATCTGCCTCGAACAATTACAACCGCAACGGGCACGCACGGTAGGTTGCAATCATTTGTTCGATGTAATATGTATCGATCGGTGGTTGAAAAAGTATAATACGTGTCCGATGTGTCGACACGTCTTGTTACAAAAAAAAGAAACGAAAGTAGAGGAAGTGCGCCCGCCTTTAGCGGTGATTGAACGTAATGTTGAGATAGAGATAAATATCCATCGAGTTGCGAGTGAAAATTTTAGAAATAGACTGAATTGTTTGAGAAGAAGGCGTAGCTATGCGGACGATTTCGAACTATTTAGAGTTCTGTGGAATTTGTATGTAACGATACGACGCGACGCCTTAAACGCGGGTGTCAGTATAGATGAATATGCCGACGATGTATTTTTAGGTTTTATTGAAGAGTTGGAAGAACATCGTGTATAAAAATTTTTTTCTGACGTCAGCCAATAGTCGCATCATGAACTGTCGGCAAAGCGAATGCTCCTACTACTACGACCCGGAGGAAGAGTACGATGTCAGCGATGAAGAGAGAAAAACAAAACAACACCGCGTCAAATTTCCCACTCTCCGTCGTCCGGTTCATATCGAAAACAATGGCGGCAGTAGCAGCAGCAGCATGAGTTTGCAACACACTCAACCACATACAAAAAACAAATCGACCTCTCGAAGTTACCACCCTCCCTCGCAACAAAAAAAAAGAAAAGAAAACCGGAGAAAACACAACAAACGCGCATCGTCACCGTGGTCGAGTCAGCACTATGCGTCACCACCATCACCGCCACCGCGACCACCACCACCACCATTCTATCGACGAGACCGCGACGACCATTTTCTTTTTTACGTATAAAACGACGTGAACGCACTTTGCGGTCGTCAGTCTGCAGCATGACTTCCCAGCAAGGAGACGTCTACTACGACTCGGCAGAGGGGGAGGAGGAGGATGAGCGGCAGCAAGAAGAGGATGAGGAGTACGATGACAACGTCGAGGCGGAAGACGAATATTGCAATATACCGGATTACGTTGCCACCAAAGCGTACGTGGATGCACAAATCGAACTCGCTCGTGAAATCGCAGTGCAAGATGATAAGAAAATATTGAAGGAGAACATCGATATACAAAATTCGTTAAAATGCGTGATTGAAAATCAATCCAAATGTCTCCGCCAATGGAAAGACGACAGCCCCTTTAACGCGGATCTCTTTCGCATTTCCAATACGGCTTCTCCCATAGAAGAAAAAGATGCCGTCAACAAAGGGTACGTCGACCGCAACATCAAAGGCATCAAGACGCAGCTAGAAAAAATTCCAAAACTCCGATGCAGCAAACTGGGAAACGTCAACGTGATGAAAAAACGTCTTGTCAACGTGGCGCCACCATTGAAAACGGACGACGGGGCTACGAAAGGATATGTGGATGAGAAGATCAAAAAAGAAATCAATAATTTTTTAAAACAAATGTAAATTAATTTTTTAAAAATTATTTATATCATGTATTTTTCAAAATATATATGTGTGAAGATTAAAAAAGAAATTAATAATTTTTTCTGAAGATTTAAAAAAGTATTTGTATCATTTTTTCAAAATATATTCTTTCAATATATACACATTTTTTGTTGTTGTTATTTATCATTCCCGATTCACCTCCAGGCAGGGATTTCCCCCCCTTTTCATAGTTCATCCATAGAGCGAAGGGGGATTTTTTTTATTTTATTTTATTTTATTTTATTTTATTTTATTTATTTATTTATTTTTTTTTTTTTTTAATAGTGACGTCACCGCGGAGGGGAGGGGGGTTCACAAAAAAAATAAAGGGAGGTGGAGGCGCACGCGCGTCTCTCTCATTCAGTCGTGGACGACAGAGGTGACAACATCGCAGCAGCAGCAGCTTCTCGCTTCATGGTAATTATATATGTGTGCATGAGCGCACGCACGCACGCACGCACGCCACGTTACGTCACGCCACGTCACGCGCGCGCGCGAGAGTCACGTAAAACCCACTCAAGAGACGCTCTTCTCGGCCGTGTCGCGGTAGCTCAGTGCTAGCGTGCGCGCCACACCCCCCCTCACAGGAAACGCTACTCCGGGCGGTTCGAATCCACCTCGCGCAGACTTCCCGTTTTTGAAAGACATCACACCACCACGCACACACCGAGTTCCACACAACGCTCACAGAGCGCGCCACCACCACCTTCACCGCCGCATTTCGCCGCCAGGGCGCGCGCAATCGGCCCCAGGAAGTGACCTCACTTCTCTGCTGATACGATAAAGCCACTTCCGGGGGCCCCACAGGCGGGACCCGGACGTGACGTCACTCACTGATAAGATAAGATAAGGCTTATCTGTGACGCGTTTCCGGGTCCCGGGGCCCTCTGACGTCACCCAACACATATGCGGGTTCTGGATCGGAAGTGACGTCACGATAAGATAAGATAAGATAAGATAAGATAAGGCTTATCAGTGACGTCATTTCCGATCCAGAATCCGCATATTCCCCCTACTCAGAAACATATTACAAGTTTTAAACGACCCACTACAGTGGAATGTTGACAATTGTTTTAGAGAAATGGTGGTCAAAGATGGATTTAAGCAAAATTATGACATCGATTTTTCTATCTCTAAAAGGCATTATGCAGATCAAAGTCGATATTTATCAAAATCATATTTCTAAAAAACAATGGCAAATGGTGAAGTTGTTGAAAGTTTATTGTTAATTTATTGGCCATTTACAGGACATGTCTTTTGTGCTCCTTGCAAGTTATATGATGGAACTACTTTGCTCGCTACAACAGAGCTTAGCGACTGGAAAAATAGCAATAGCATTTTTCAACGTGAAAACAGTTCCAAACATCTAGAATGAGTAAGAAAATTTGTTTGTGGGTCTGCAGTTTTAGAAAAAGTGGATTCAGAATTTGTGAAACAGCATAAAAATGAAATGGAATATTAGAGAAATGTCCTAAAAAGAATTGTAGAAACTGTGATATTTTTATCATCAAGAGGATTGTCTTTTTCAGTAACAACGAGATTATTTGTTATAAAATAAAAACTTCTTAGGCTGCATTGGGTTGATGTCCAAATTGGAACCGTTTACGACAGGCCATCTCGTTCGATATGGAAATAAAGGGCTACATTTGTTTTAAAAAAAGGTAATTCGGAGGGTATTCTTTATTAAATGAATTGTCGATACAAGATATACGAGTATTTCCAAATGAGATTATTGTAAGAAAATGATACCTGTAACTAATGTAAGTGGTGAACGATCTTGTCCTTCTTTGACGCGCGTTAAAATTATGAGATCGAGTTCTAAACAAGACACATTGAATGCATTTCTGTTAAACATAGAAAATGACATGTTGGGACGCGTACAGTTTGAAGACACTGTTAAGAAATTTGCCGAGACTAAAGCGAGAAAACAAGATTCCGTACGGCAACGCATATTTTATATGTACGGTACACCTAAATGTTATTTTGACTTTAATATCCAATTTTTTGTAACAAATTGTAAATAATATTACTCAAATAGAGAAATTATTTCATAATTACCCTATATTTTTAATTTATTGACCTAAAAATGTTTGATGTTATAAAAAATGCAAATATATAATCAATTATTTATTCGTATACAATATTAGCATCGGTTACAAATATCGTACATTTTTATTCAAAATATTATGATTTAACTTTTATGTTAAAAAAGTAAATTAAAAAAGGGCGCTAAAACAATTTGACAGCCTAGGGCGCACATAAGTCAAAGTCAGGCACTGTATGTGTGTTGTTGTAGGCCTCATTCATTGAACCTACACATAATGTGACAGTGTGTACACGTAATGTACTAATACTGTACTAGAGTAGGGTATTTTGTCTGTAATTAAAAGCGCAGTAAGTAATCACCACTTTAATGATTTAGTGCATATTCATTCCTCCGCTCCCTTCTTGAAATCATTAGAGTGAATTAAGAACAGTTTTCATTAGTTTATTTATTTATTGTTTTAAATATTTTATTGAAGACGTCCACCGGCCCTTTTATCGATTTATTTCGAAAATCCGGACAATCAGGAAGAAATCCGGTCCCAATTATTCCATATTATTGACGTTCTACTGAACGTGATTTGCAGAGGCGTAGGTATTCTGGCCCCTACGGCAAGCATATAATTTGCGCCTCTGTCAGGATGCTTCAAATTAGGATTGTTGTTATTTGCCCACTAGGGCTAGCGCCTCTTGTGAGTGGCGCCTACAGCATGTGGTATGGTATGGCACACCGCTGATGATTTTATTTAGTAACTTAGTTAACTTAACTAATTTAGTTAATCTTCGGTTATACTGCGATTATTAGTAGAAAATTACGCTTCGCTTACTCCGGGCTTACGCTGCGAGTAGTTACTTCTGGAGTAAACGTGTTACTCTTGGCTTACGCCAGACCTTTATTATTAGTGAGGCAAGTGCAACTTGTAAGTTGCACGTACAGAGCGTAGTCTTGTACTGAACTTACAAGCACCATTGCTCCTTCTGATATTTTAATTAAGAATTTTCCAAAAAGGAATTAATTTCGAAATATTTGGGTTGCTTTTAAGGACCACACGAAAAATAAAATGGGAGGTCAGATAGCAACAATAATCTGGCCAAGATGTATTACAAAAATAAATGAACTCTACAGACTTCATTATATACATATTGATGGCTTCATAATGACATTGCGACCAGACGTGTACTTTCTTTTACATTTTTTTGGTAAACTTAAAATACTGGTTCCATCATGTCAGACTGGAAAGGAAGACGATACAGCTACATGTAACGGGACGGCCACCCGGTCGGGGTCATTTAATGCTAGTTCCAAAATGTACCGGTAGATAGCATCAGCATATCCCATCATTTCCTGAAGGAATATGGGCCATACAATACATGGATGAGAAGTGTAAATGGTGAACTATTTAATTTGAGGTAGAGAAGTGATGTGAGAAGAAAAGTGTGGCGTTCATGAAAGTTTTAATGAATAGAATATCGTGATATTAAGTTATCTTCTCTCGTGTTAAAAATGAGAGAGAAGAGAATTCGACGGACATTGTATGAAGGCTGGGAAATTTGTAGACATACGTATGTTGAGTATGGATTGTGGTAGTGAAATGGCGAGACATTTACCCATCACTTGCTTAACAAAAGTATGAAGACTTAACGTTTCTGGTCAGGTGTTTTTATTCTAGACTTGACGGTGAAAGACAGGACATTGGGGTTTCTGCTTACCCTATTGTGTTTACTAATCGATCATTATATACTTCCTGGGCCACAAGAAGACTATTTGTTTTTATTAATTTGTTGTGCATTCAGAAGAGAATGAATTTAATTACGAAACATGGAATGTAATGGAAATTGAAAATGAAGAGCAAAATATTAGTGTTTGGTGTGACTTATTCATTAACTATGTCAGGTAAATAACAAAATGTAAAAGTCTCATAAAGGTGTTATTTAGCTTGTGTTTACATTAGCCTGTTATTTAGTGTTTTTTGTGACATGAAGAAAATACTCTGTAGTTTTTCTTCAATGGTTTGGTACCAGTGTTAACATTATGAAATTATATTTTTAGCAACGTTTGCTGCTGGAGAATGTACTGATCTCCATGGACGAACAATTTCTCCAGGCTTACATTATGTTCCTGGTCCTGATACTTGCACCTTGTGTGTGTGTGAAAGTGGACATCCAAAGTGGTGTAAAGCAGTCTTGTGTTCACCCCCACAAGTAAGTGTTTGAGTGGCAATGCAATTCACAGTAATTTAGTGGAAACAGGTAATTTTTCTTCTCATTGAGAATGTCATAAAGCAAATATATGCAGAGTTTAAATGCTGATAAATACATATGATCAACATGAAGGATTTCAAAAGTACATTATTTTGTAATATTGACTTAAAAGTATAGTTATTGTTTATGTATTGTTTATGGAAGAGCTCACTAAACATTAAATTGGAGAACATGAACATAGATACTTCTTTGTTTCACACACATGAGGAAAATAAGGATGTAAATTGTTATTGAAAAATATTGTATGTGACTTGCATAACTTTCAAATAAATGAGAAGATATAGTTTGATCATTAAATTGACAACCTTTTCAACCTTGTGTAGGTTACCTTCAATTTCTCTTTTGATAGCTGGCAGTGATAGCCATCTATCACAAGTCTGGCACAGCTGTAGAACTGTCTTTTATATCCTCAAAAGTTAGGTGAAGCAAAGCATTTAAATAATTGTTTCATTTATAGTTTTCCATTTGACTAAAATATTCTCTTTTTATTTATTAAAAAAAAGGTGAATAAAATGGCAAATTTTACTTTGGATCTCTCATTTTGTTGCTGGTTAATAGATCAAGTGTGAATAGGAAAGATTTTATTTCTTTTATTAAATATTTGAAGTTAATTTTTGAGAAGTTATATTAATTTAGATTAAAGATATTATAGATGATAAACGAGACATAGAGAGGCTACTAGTTTTTCTCCAATGTTATAATTGTTTTCTTGTTTATTCTGTGTTTCGGATATTATATCATCGGTGTATTATTTTTATTTTTTAGTTGATTAAAGTATGATATATTATGATGTGTGAATCCAAATTCTTACTTGTCTAACTTGTAAATCTTATAACTAACAAGTCAGAGATTCTTCTGTTGCCACCCAATCATTTTATAAAATAGTTTTTCTTATTATTAAATATGATTAAAATGAAAATGTTGATTGTCAATAAGATATTTCTACGTAAATATGGGAGAATAAAATTGAAGAGTTTGCGTGTGAATTTTAATGCTGATAGGGGTTTGTTTTGTATTTAGAAGATAATTAATTGTATTCGTCTCAGCGGGTAATAGATGTGAGAAATAATGTAGTGTAAGTGGGGATAAATTCTTGTATGACTTTTGGTGTTTTTTAAAAACCAATTAAAATTTGGTTGAAATTATTTTTAAAAAAAGGCATGTATGAGAGAGAACTTGAGAAAGGAATAATGCTACTTTCTACTCCATTGTTGGCTACTTTTTTTGTCAAGCAAAGATAATGAAAAACTTAAGAAGAACAGTTATAACATAAATTCAAGAATATCAGTTAAATAATCTTTTGGTTGTTGAAATTACTTTGCTCTTTAACAGAACAGTATTTTAGGTATGAAATGAAGAGTATGAAAATAAAATAAACTGTAAAGGATATTTATACAGAAAATATTTATAGATTTTAGTTTTAGTGAGATTTTAATGTATATACAGGATGCTTAAGAAAATGTATTCACTCTTTTGAATTGTCATAGAAAATTTATTTTTCAGCCTGCAAGGCTAAATTTTTTGGAAAAGTAAAAGTATTTTACAGTTAGTAGAATAAGTAAATTTTTTGGCTAAATTAAGTATTCAAACTAGTGGCTTTCAGCTATGATACATTTCTGGGTATGAGTTTCAAATGATTCTGTACTCCGGACTGAACTGTCCATTGGGATTTCTCTACACATCACTTGAATCACATCCCAAAGTGTGTCCAGGATACATGGTTTATGATGGAACACCTCATCTTTTACTGTGCTCCATCAAAAGAAGTCTAAGACATAATGTCTGGAGAGCATGCAGGAAATTTGATTAGTCTCCTGCGTGCAATGGACTGGTCTGATTCATGATTCTATCACACGAAGAAACATTACTTTAATTTTTTTCAGGAATTTAAATTATGTAGAAGAGAAAGTAAGTTTTCTGTGACAGTTCAAAGTGTGTTATATGTTTTTGAAGCACTCTGTGTATTTGGAATATACTTTTAAGATCATGTTAAAATGTATTTTAATTCACTTTGATGTTTCAGCTTTACATCATTGTGGTATTAGAAAATCAATGTTTATATTTGAAATTGATAAAAGTGTGTTATATTCTTTTTTTAGGACTGCAAATCATTTCGTTTAGGAAATTCTTGTTGTGAATTTATATGCTTGGATGACACACTGCATAAAAACAATCATCCAAACAACACTGTTATGGACACTAGCACAGACTTGGGATTACGATTGATTGCAAGTGCTGTAACTGCTATATTGTCCCTCTCTCTATTATTCTTCCTCATTCATCGGCTTAGACAACGTAAAATCAGAGGTAGGTGATAATCACTTGAACTTACAAGAAAGATCATTAATATTAACAATTCCATTGCATAATCTCTAATGGTAGAAAGGTGTTTTTTTTTATTTATTAAATATACCTGCCAAGAATTTATTAAATTATTTAAGTTTCTTTGTACTTACAATGAATATGAGTAACTTATTTTTTTATATGGAAACCATGTAGAAATAAATCAAATTAATCAGCATTCTATTTCAATTTTATCAAATATTACTTATCTCCAATTAAATAATATATACATTTTACAAAAAAAATTAATTTATTTACATCAATGTAATTCATCTAAGAACTTAGGAAACAGTGGCTCCTAACTTCAGTTGTAACTTGAGGATTTAAGCAAAATGTTGGTGGTGCAATACTGTTAACAATTACATGTTTTTATTACCTCAATCTCAGAGTGTATTTCTAGGCTGTTAATGTGACTTGATGTTCTGACAACTTACATTAATTACCCTACTTTGCTTTTCAACACATCATTATTTTTCAACTGATACATTAGTTATATTTCAAATGGCTTTTTGATAGTTAAGCTAGTTTAAGATTGGTGTCTTTAGATGTTTTACTGGTTACAAGATGTTCTTTTTGTGTTGGGAATGGAAAAATTGTGGTAATATGTTCTCGTAGAAGAATAGTTAAAAAAGAATATTTGTTTCCCAAGGAGATAATTTTTCCAGCAAAAAAGAAAGACATTCATGTAACAAAAAGAAATTCTTCTCATTCATGAACGCTTCTTGTTATTTTTTGCTTCTGCAACATTGCTTCTGAGTGCAATGTCTCTGACCAGGAGGTCCTAGAGTTTGTATCCTCACAGTGGCAGATTTTCCCCGCAGCTGCAAACGCGGGAGCAGTACCCTAATGAGCCGTGAACTGCACACAATCTTTCCTTGCTCTTCCTTGTCCTCTCCTCTCCCCTTATAGACACACTTACATGCACTGTACTACCAATTACCATACATACCTGGCAGTGCCAGATTACTAAATAGACTGAGTAGGCTGCAGCCTGGGGCGCGCAATGTTTAGGGGGCAAACGAATTTCAGCATATTCAAAAAAAGGCGAAATTTTGAATGTTTTTTATACAAATATTTCTTTCCATATTTGTAACAAAAGAAAGTGTTAATTAATTAAATATGTCCGTTGATATGTACAGATAAAAGGAATACTGTATATTTATTGAAACAATATTGTAATGAGAATTATTTATACGTGTAAGTATAATCAATTATTTATATGTACACAATATTTGCATCAGTAACAAATATTGTACAACAATTTTTTATTCAAAACTAGCAGGACCCAGCATACATTGTCCTGCCCTATCTCTGTTTTTCCTCTTTCTCTCACCCTCTCTCTTTTCTCTCTAACCTTTTCTCCTCTCTTTTTCCTTCTCTCTTACCCCTTTCCTTCTTTACCCTGTCATTTTCCCATTTTTTTTCCTTTCTCTTTTTATCTCACTTTTCCCTATCTATTTTTCTCTCTTTCTGCCTCTGACTTTTCTCCCTATATTTTCCCTTCCTTCTTTCTCTCTCTCTCTCTCTCCTTCCTTCCTTCCCATTTTTTCGCTTTCTTATTCTCCCTCTCCCTCTTTTCTCCTGTCTTCCCCATATTTCTCTTTCTTTCTCTTTTCTCCCTCTCTTCCACTTTCTATCTCTGTATTTCCCTCTCATTCTTTCATTCTCTATTTCCTTTTCTCACTTTGCCCCTTACATTTCCCTCTCTTTTCTCTCATCTTTTACCGTCTTTACCTCTTCCTCTTTTTTCTTTCACTTTTCCCCTCTTTCCTTTTTTCCCTCTCTCATTTCTTCTCTTTTCTCATCTCTTTTTTCCTCTTTTAATAATTTGTTAATATATTGAAGATCTCACAGTCTTTTGTGTCATTCACTCTCACTTTTCATATTATGAGAAGTTTAAAAATCTCTGTTCGATTTTTTAAAAATGTTCCTTTATACAAACCTTGTCCTGACAATAATGAACCCCCTCCACACACACACACACATAAACTCACACACGCGCACAAACACACACAAAAGAATTATCCAATTTGGTGCAGTTGTTTGAAAGTTAAGCGCTTACATACATTTCGGCGATTCATTATTATTTTTATATAGATATAAAAAAAGCTTTAATGTTTAAAAGCAAATTAAAAGGGCGCTAAAAGATTTGACAGCCTAGGGCGCATATAAGTGAAAGTCAGGCACTGATGCCTGGAGACGAATGGAGAGCTTAGAGCTTGTCCCCGCTGGGGCTGTGCAATGTTGGAAGATGACTCTATTGCTGAAAGACTGTGTTTTTCTTATCTCTGGTAAAGTAAATCTCCACAATGTCAGAATTTGGGGACTGCATTGCCATTGAACATGAAAGAGATTCTCTAAAACTGAATGTGTTTAGCACCAATAGTATCAACAACATTTATGGACCTTTCTTATTTTGTCGAGAGAATTTCTATTTGAATCATGTACCTAGATATGCTCCAGAATTGGTTGTTTCTACAAATTGAAGATCAAGATGATTTTATCGTCATGCAAGACAGCATTCTACCTCACTTTTACTATGAGGTATGGCTGAATCTGAGTGGCACAATTCCAGAATGATGGATTTGAAGAAGTGGGGAACATGATCTGGTTCGTCATAAGGGGTCTCCCAGGTCACTAGATCTGCTGCCATGCGATTTTTATCTACAGGGGTTCATAAAAGACAAGGTGTATGTACCACCTAAATGTGCTACTTTTTAAGATCATCGAGATCAAATTGTTACACCGGTGAACTCAATAATCAGTGACCAGTTAATTCATGAGCGGCAACAAATGGTGCTCATCTTGAATGTACAAAATAAAACTTTAGATTTTCCTCTTTCCAATATGCGTGTCTATCTAGTGTCGTTCATTGGTGGTAGACATTTGAAATCTGCTGCTGCTCTTTGAGTCGCCCTGTATTATATTTACATTTCTCAGCATACTTTTATAGTTTCTTTTTGTCATAAAACCTGTTACTTTAAAGAGAGATGTGCACCCAATAAAACATTTTTATTTATCACTGATCCCTTAGACTTTCAAGATAAGATGATTTTGCAAAAAAGAAGACAAGTGTTATGTTAATGATTACCTAAAGTAAACTATCCTTTTCAAGAAAGTTGCAAGTAGATTAGATTAAGTTTCATATCACTTTCATTTTGTTTCTGGGTTGAAGTTCCATTCTTTCTCCCTTTTTTGTGCTCTATGCTTTCATTGAGAAAAACATGTTATTTTCCAATAGAAATCTATTCAAATGGAAAGAGGTTTCCTGATAAATTATAGACAATCAATTACACTTAAGTTTCTCAATTGTAAACAAATTTGTAAGTGTCATATATACAAGGAGTGATAATTGCGCTCATGAAAAAAGTGTTCATGGAATTGGTTGTCTGGGTAGCTTAGTGGTTAGAGCAGCTGGACATAAACCAGAAGGCCTGGGTTTAAATCCCAGTTGGGGTGACCAATTCTTTGAACAAATTTAATGTAAACAAATTTGTTCATCAATATTTATTACAATGTTTTGTGGACAACATGTGATCACATCTTCAGGTACAAAGTTCTGGGGGAAGTGTAAAGGATGAGTTTTTGTTGAAATATAAATGTTGATCTATCATCGCATATTACAACAATTAAAAAGGAACCCCATGTTTATCTGCTGTAAAATAGTTACATATTCTTATAAAGAAAAATGTGTCTCTGAAAGAAAGATCATCACTAAATATTTTTACATTGGCGCTCCACTCTTGGACTTGCTCGCAGGAACTGCCACCGAGGTTACTTTTAATTTATTTAGTCAAAGAACAGTAAAAACTGTATGTCACATCATATCCGAGGTCACAATCCTTGCTTTTTCTCTTATTTCTGGAGGTGCTAACTAAACCTCTGATTCACTAGACATTTTAAACTAAAGAATGCGCCAGTTTTTAAGGGCAACCACATAACAGCAACATATAATACAAAAGTATTTGCATTCTGATCAAAACTTCAGTCAAATGTTCTCTCAACCAATACCACTGCACTCGTCAAATAGGATCAAAATGAAATTACAACCCAATTAATTTTAAATAATATTCCATGTGAAAATTACTAATAATAAAAGTAATTAAAACTGATAAGCATAATGTAGTATTAAGTGGAATTATAATATACACAATCAAACAAAACATTTACTAGAACGATTCTCAATGATTAAGTGTCAGTTCTTGGTTTGTAAACTTTTCTGTAATTGCTCAAAAACCTGTATCATAATGTAATCTGTATCATAATAAGTTTCATTACACAATAGGCTGCAGCCATCAAATGAGAAAATTATACAATGGGAGTAGAAAAAATATAACTTCTTAAAAAAAAGTCTCTTGAGCTTCTCCCTTGCATTTTTCTCAGTTTCATTTTCTTTTGCAGAAGATTTTTTATGAACCAGTTCTTGTACAGATTGTTTTGTGTAGAGATTTTCTTATATATTGCTCTGAGTAATCTGGGTTCCTTTTTTTAAAATTCAAATTCTAAATGGCCTTTGTATTAAATTTTCAACCCTTCTGCAATTGCCTGTCATCCTATTGCACTAATACCTTGCTAATTGCCTCTATACCAGCTCAGCTGCAATGACTGATTTTCCAGAAAGACGTATGTGCAAAAAATATCACACTGCTCTACTTCATTCATACTTATTGTTTATTACTTTATTCCTATTCCTGAGAATTGAGCATTCATATTCATATGGCCATGGTAGCCTTAGAGCAATATGTATGTGTATGTATATTTTTCTAACAGATTAATGTTTAACTAACCAAGTGTAGTTCGCATGGGCATTATTTTAAGTACTTAGATTGCTTAAGTGCCTAGTCTCTTATGGCTTTTACATTTCTATGTTTTAAAATTTAAAAATTTTAAATAAAGTTTCATGTGTATTATGGTTTTGAATTAATTCAAACTTCATTTTATTTGAGTTGTGAATGAAAGTGTGAAGATCTAAAGTTATAGATAGTAGCATTGTTCAGGTATTGAATCTGTTTAATGATTGCTACCATTTTTTGATTGCCCTAGGTGATTTTGTCTTTCTGGGTAAATCTGTCTGATCTGAGTGTTTCACAAGAAATTCACAGAAGCTTTTGGGAATCTTGTGCACGATTGCATTCTTTATAAAAACATTCATGAAATAATGTGTTAAACTGATTGTAAGATTTACATCTCAGTACTTTTCTCTGAGAACATTTTTCTTCAGATTACTACTCATTTCTTGCCATTTTTTGATGTTGATGTTGATGATAATGTAATGACTATTTCATTTTTATACTCATAGTCAGGGTTGGGGAAAATACTTTAAATTTACAATGTGTATATTTTGCCAAAATACTTTACAAATAAGTATTTAAATACATTCACCAAATACATTAGAACTTGATGTGCTAAATACAGACATATTTAAAATACTTCAAATACTCAAAATACTGTAAATATATAATAATTTTGTATTCTATACTTTTTATTGCAACAATATATTGTAGTTATCAGTTACAGTAAATGATTTAGGATTTTTAATGATATAGATTTATCATTTAGAAATTAAGAGAATCAAGAGCTGAAAGGAGCTTTTGTTTTTGTTTCAATTAGGTGCATTCACTAGAGGAATCAAATAATATGAAACTATCCTCATTCTAAACTATTTTCTTCTTCTTCGTCTGCATTTTAAGTATTTCTTTTTTTAAACACACCTACTTTATGTGTATGTGTGTTTATAGTTTTCCTGGGCTCCAGATTTTAGCTTTCTCTTACTATACACTATTATGAGTAAAGGTAAAGCTGTATTTTAATATAAGAATGTAAGGAATGTTCACCTCTATGTGAAAGAACTGGAAGCGACATTCAATTTTGATTTTGAATACACTGCTAACAATTTGTAACCCTCCACACCTCTCATGTATATCAAATGGTAGCTCAAGAAGACTTGGGCAGAGTGAAGTTACATTTACTGTCCAGAAATCAAAGCAAGGGGGCCATCTCTGCATTTGTTCAAAAGATCAAGGGAAACAACAAAGACCCCAATCGCGGTGATGTCATTGATCTTACAATACTTGTTCCTAATGATAGTAATAATAACAACAACAACAACAATACTTCTATAAACAACAACAACACTTCTAATAACAACAACAACACTTCTAATAACAACAACAACACTTCTAATAATAACAACAACAACACTTCTAATAATAACAACAACAACACTTCTAATAATAACAACAATTCTATTCATTTAGAAATGATTTAACAATATTATTGTTAACAATGCCTAATGCGTCTAGCAAGTTCACGGTGAAGGAAATAGAATTTTGGTCTGGCATTCTCCTTCTGCATCAGTCCAACTGCAATTTAACTCAGGCAGGACGGGATATGCCAGTTCTTTTTTCTTTGCTTAAGCTCAGTCAACATGAAACAGAAAGTCAAATGGGATAAGAATTTTTATTTATGTTTTTTTAAGGGATGTAGTGTTGTGATTTGTATATTCCTTCGCACTGTAGAACATGTTGTTAAGCAGGAAAGCTTTCAATTTACTTTTAAATGTATGTATTGTGTTTATGTCTTTAATATCATGGCTCAATTTGTTGTAAAGTGTAATGCCCTCTATTAGGTTACTTTTTTGATGAAGTGTAGTTTTGGAAGGGGGAACATGTAGGTTATCCTTTTGATGAGTGTTGTAGTTGTGCATATCAGAATTTAGAGTAAAAGTGTCTTTGTTTTCCATGAGAATCTTTTTTGTGAAGACCACTATTTCAAATATATGGTGGTAGTGGAAGAATCCTTAATTTATTGAACAAGGGTTTGCAAGACTCTAGCTTATGAGTGCTGGTCATTGTTCGCAGTGTTCTTTTTTGGATAATAAATGTGCGAGATCTTTCAGAGGCATTTCCAAAATATTATTCCATATTTCAAATGTGGGTGCACATTTGCAAAATACATTGTCCGAAGTGTCTCAATATTGGAGCTTGACCTGAGGGTGTATAGGGCATAGCAAGATTTGGTAAGCTTCATATTAAGATTTGAAATAGGAGTGTTCCATTTTAAGTTTTCTTGGAATGTTAGACTGAGGAAGGCAGTTTCATGGGATATCGTTACAGGGTTATTATGCAAATGCTTTGAGAGTTTTCCTTTGGATCAGGGATTCACGAAATTTAGAGAGACTGTTTTGCTGGTGTTTATGACGAGTTTGTTGATTTGAAACCATTTTACTCGTGCATGCAAGGTTTTTTTCAGTTTCTTTTTCTAATGATTGTTGTGTTTTTGCTTTGATGATAAAGTTTGTGTCATCTGCAAACAAAATTATTTTGTTATTTCTCGAAACGGAAGGCATGTCATTTATGTATATAAGGAATAGTAGTGGCCCTAGGATGGATCCTTGCAGGACTCCAGAATTTATCATCTGAGGGCAGGAGTAGTATGAGGAGATTTTGTTTTCTTTAATGTGCTGGAGGGTAACTACTTAGCTTCAGTTTGATAAATATGATTTGATCCATTGGCCTGCAATGCCTCGGATCACTAGCATTTTTAGTTGTGCTAAAAGTATGTGAAGATCAATAATGTCAAAAGTTTTTGACAAATCTAAGAAAAGGCCAATGGAAATTTCCTTCTGATTTAGTGCAACAAGTATGTCATTTAAAAAGGAAAAGATGGCTGTATCTGTGGATCTATTACCCCTGAAGCCATGTTTTGCATTTGTAATGACATTATTTGCATTGAGAATACGTTTGAGTCTATCATTGAAAAGCCTTTCCAGAATTTTTGAAAATCCTGATAGCAGGGAGCAGGTCTGTAGTTCGTTGGGTCATAACTATTGCCTTTTTTAAACAATGGTTTAATTTGTGCCATTTAGAATACATCTGGGAATATGCTTGTTTTTAGAGAGTAATTGCAAATGTAAGAGAGTGGTTGCACTATACATAGAGCACTGTGTTTGATAAAAAAATCTGGAATGTTGTCCAGGCCTGCTGAGAATTTATTCTCCATTTGTCCAATGGTTTTAAAATTTTCAGAGAGGGTGATTTCATATAAAAATATGAAATTGACAATTTGTGTAACATTAGTGTTTTGTTGGTGTGTTTTATTGTTTAGGGAATGTTGAGAGATTAATTTTTTACCAATTTGTGAAAAGTGTTCATTGAATATCAGCAATTTCTTGTGGGTCTTGTAAAGTTTGGTTTTTGTAGTAGAGCCCTCTATTTTTCTTTTATTGTTAGTTGGTGCTAAGTTCTTTTTAAGAATGTCCCACAAAGCTTTTGCTTTGTTTCATGCATTCGCAATGTACTTATCATTTGTCATAAATTTTGCTTGTTTGATTACTTTCTTAAGGATCGAATTGTGTGTTTTGTAGTATGAAATGAAGTTGTGGTTACATTTGTTGTGTGCTAATATTTTATTCATGTTGCATTTTCTTTCACATGACACTTTGATGCCTTTGGTAATCCACAATTTGTTGTGTTCTTTTATTTTGAATCTTTTTGAGTTTTTGAGGAAAAGTAGCATTGAAACGTCTTAAGAATATATTTATGAATGAGTTAAACTTATCATTTGTATCAGTTGCCTTATATACTTCATTCCAATTTTGTAATCTGAGTAAGTTCTGTAATTTCATTATGTTTTCTTGGGAATAGTTTCGGGTTTCTTGGTAAGTTGTCTGTTCTGTAATTTTTGTTTCTATTTGATGCGTTAGAATCTGGGCAGTGTGGTCTCTGAAGCCTGTGATAAATGTAGCAACAGAAAAACTATTGCTATCTGCATCTATTATTATTTGATCTATAGCAGTGCTACTATTTTTGGATTTTCGGGTTGCTGTATTTATGGTTTGTAGATTGTATGATTTTAGTAGGTCTTTAAATAGATTTTCGTTACTGGATTGTGTGAGGCAATTTATGTTGAAGTTACTGCATAGAATAATTTTATACTGCCTGTGATTTTTAAGTTTTGTTAGAATAACTTCAAAATTTTTGAAGAAGATTTCCAAATTTGGGCTGTTGGGCTGTGCATAAAACCCATGTTTTTATTGCAGTTAAGTCAGCGATGAATATTTCAAAGTCTTTTTCTTTTATAAGATGAGTGTGATTGGTGTAGGGTACAAAATTAATAGTATATTTAATAAAAATGCATGTCCCACCATATGCATGATGTGCGTTGTTAATATTTTGACATGAGCTGCTAGCTAAAGAGAAGCCTGATATATGTGTGTTATCTAGTTGTTCTTTGGTCAGCCAGTGTTCTGTAAAGCACAGCATTGAAATGTGGTTGAGCTTCTCCTCTAGTAATGCTCTCTAGTAATAGTAATCCCCTGTAGTTGCATCAGTGAGTTTGTTTTTCAGTGACTACATTTTAATGAAGAATGTGAAGATAGTTTATTTTTTGGTGTATTGTCTATTTTGCTGTAGAAGTTTGCTGCTACAGGTTATATACAGGAGTGGGTTTCAGTTGCAACGGAAGTTATACTTACGTATGGGATGGGGAGTAGGACGTGTGGAAGTAGGTGATGGAGGAGTGGGTAAACGAGGCATGGAGGTTGGAGGAGGAAGTGGAGAGGGTAAGAGAGGTGTGGAGGCAGGTGAAGGATGTGGAATGGGCAGGAGAGGAGTGGAGGTAGGAGAAGGAACTGGTGGGGGTAAGAGAAGAGTGGAAGTTGATGAAAGATGTAGAGTGGGCAAGAGGAGAGTGGATGGAGAGGAGGAAGAATGGATGTGGGATGACAGGGGCAGGGGCTCCCAGTAAGTGTGAAATGAACATGGCTTCTAGTTTTTGTTTACTTATCTGGTTCATGTGGAGACCATGCCAAGTAAAATGTTTTCGTGAGAGGTTATCAAGATCAGTAAGTGTGATAGGTGTTCCTCTCAAGTGCTGTTTTATATGATGGTTTGCGATTTTAATTTTGTTGTTGATAGGAATGTTGTTGTGCTGGAGGGGGGTGGGC
This sequence comes from Teleogryllus occipitalis, assembly GCA_011170035.1. Classification (NCBI taxonomy): domain Eukaryota; kingdom Metazoa; phylum Arthropoda; class Insecta; order Orthoptera; family Gryllidae; genus Teleogryllus; species Teleogryllus occipitalis. The sequence continues at coordinate 18,215 of BLKR01007221.1, read as the reverse complement.
AGAGTGGTCATGATTACCTTTGTGTTTGGCAGTCTCTTGTATTTTTGTTAAATGTTCCTCTGTATCAAAGTGACTGCCAGAGTTTGTCATTCTACCCACCTATAATTACTACTGTGTCCTGTTGTGTAAAAGACCTAGTATGAGTGTTTAAATTCTCAATTACATGTGGCATCGTGGCACTAGGCTTGAAAATACCTGTAATTCAGAACTTTGATTGGAGTTTCTCTCTCCCAATGGAGGAAAGGTTCCTACCATAACTGTCAGCTAAGATCAAAATTTTATGTGAGTGAGAGAGAGTGTCATTTTTTGTTTTAGTCTTACCCTCTGAACTGTGTTTTTGTTGAGATTTTGAGGGCAGACTATTATTAAATTAATGCCTATTGTCTACTGGTTGTTGTGGTATGGTGGAAAGAGGTGGAAAGGAGACAAGGTCAGAAAGGATTGAGAACCTGTTGAATGTGGGGGTGCAGTGTGGTGCCTGAGATGTTAGTGGGTGGCTAGGAATTTGGGTGTGTCTGTTCTTTCTAGTTACAGGAGTCCAGCCACCAGAGTTTTGAACAACCCATTCCAGTCTACTGATCTCATTTTTAATGCAACTTATGTGTTCGTAGGCTTTCTTCAGGTCGGAAATGAGTTTAGCAAGTGCAAAGTGTATCTGCTTCATGTTCATGTTGATGTTTTGTGTAATACAAATTTTAAATTAGTCTTGATTGAACAATTTTTTTATAATAAGTATTTCTAAGAGTGTAGGTTTAAAGTCTAAGGTTTTGGGGAGTGTAAATTATAAAGTTTAAGGTTTAAGTTTTAGAACACAATATTTTCATATATTTTCATGTACCAAATAATTATTCACATCACGTTATACACTTCACTAAAAATTAAGCATGCACAAGTTTACCACACCTTGTACCAACTAGTAACTACAAAGGAACTTGAGATCTGTAATAGTGATTAAAATACTTATATACTAAAGAGTACACTTCATACACTTATACGTAGCCAATATAGTAATAAAACACAAAAAATTAAAAATGTATATGAAGATGAAAGACATTTTCCTCTTGTAGTTTGTAATATTATTTTTTCTGCTATTTCTTGTGTGTAAATTTATTTGGTTACTACTCGACCTCTCTTTATACGTCTTCCTAGAGCTTTTGCTTTAAATATTTTACTTATTTCTTATTTACATAGTGTGTACAGCTTACATTTCATCCTCATGTCATTTGGTTGAATTTTATCTATTTCTGAGCTCTTTCTTGTATTTACAAAGTAGTGATATTTTTCTACAGTCTTTATGATATTTTCCAATGATAATTTTAATGCAGTGTATTTTATTTCCATTTATGTAGTTTTGTATTCAGATACAATTCTAGTGTTTTGATTATGTTGTCACCCATTTTTCCTTGGACTGCTAGAATATATAATTCAATCTTTCTATATTGATATTTGAGTTAATAAACATGATTTAATGTACATCACTTTCCTTGCATCAATGTTGAAGACATAGTTTAGAGTTTTCCATAGCCCTGGTTTCTACTCTCATGCATTTCACTTGTGAAAATAACATGTTCTAAGTGGCTTAAATGCTGCTACTTATTTCACAAGCTTCAGGACTGTAGAGTTGAAGAATATTTAATTATTTTCCAAATTATACTGTTTCAAAACCTTTTAATATTATTGATACTGCTGTTATTTCTTTTATGTTTATGATGTTTTTTATGTTCACAAAGGATGATTTCTTTAACATTGTGGCTGCTTATTGATATTATTTGTTATATATTTCACCTGATAACTCCCATTTTTGCTACAGCTTGTCACAGAAATTGATTTTCTGGAAACACTATTTTTAATTCTTAGTTTACTCACAAATTTTCTGAAACTATTATTAAGCATAAATGACCTTAGTACTGAATGGCTTAATAAAAATATATTTAAAAAAGGACAGCTGTAAGTATTGATGTCTTTTGGGATCTTTTCTGAAAGAATCTGCAATTGAATTCAAACATAATCCATATCTGTTAAGAAATAAACAAAGTGCCTGTTGCACTTTATGATGGTGTAACAACAAGAAAGTACTTGCTTTTTTACACAAATTGACATTGTCAGGAATAATAATGAGGATGATGATAATAATAACAATAATAACAATAATAATAATAATAATAATAATAATAATAATAATAATAATAGATAAGAGAGAGATAATAATAATAAGAGAATAATAATTGAATTGAATGGATTTCTTTATTTACCATCAGTTTAGGGTCCTGATTAGTCTTGCATCTTAACATCAGGTGCCCAGTTTGTTACAAGTATTGTTTGTTACAAATGTATTTATGATATGATAGTTTTCACATGTTCGGAGTTATCAGGTATCACATTTTGTGCTATACATAATTTACAGGATTTTTTTTAATGTTACATAACGTTACAGTTTTAAAGTGTTACATAAATAGGAAAGTTACATTTCAGTCTTTACAAATTGTCCATAGATTACAATTGCTCATAATCTACATCAGGTTACAATTTGTTCAAAATGGTACCATTCATATACTAAATTGAAAAATATGATTAATACATACATAACATTTTAGACAATGTATCTATTAAAAATAATAATAATAATAATAATAATAATAATAATAATAATAATAATAATAATAATAATAATAATAATAATAATAATAATAATAATAATAATAATAATAATAATAATAATAATGTTTGTGTCATCTGGAAATAGGACTATTTTGTTCTTTTGAAGAGTCAGGGCCATGTCATTGTTGTCCAAAAGAAATAGTATAGGGCCTAGGATTGATCCTTGTGGCACTCCATAATTTATCATCCTAGGTTGGGAAAAGTGGCTTGAAATCTTTTTATCTCTAACATGCTTGATTGCGAATGATATGACAATGATTTGAGAGGTAAGATTTTACCCATTGATGTGCAATGCCTTTAATTCCCAAAGTTTCAAGTTTGGATAACAGTATGCGATTATCAATAATGTCAAATGCTTTTGAAAAATCTAGAAATAAACTGATGGGAATTTCTTTCTGATCTATAGCAACCAGTATGTCATTTAGAAAGGGGAAGATATCAGTGTCTGTAGATCTAGCATTTCTGAGTCCATGTTGGGCCTCTGTCAATACATTATTTGAATTGAGAACATTTTTGTGTCTATCATTAAAAAGCCTTTCTAGAATTTTTGAAAATCCAGATGGTAAGGAATGTTGGTCTGTAATCCATTAGATTGTGGGTGTTGCTTTTGTTGAATAGTGGCTTAACTTTTGCTTTTTTGAGAATTTCTGGGAAGCTACCTGTCATTAAGTAGTGCTTACAAATGTGAGTAAGCGGTTCTATTATATTTGTTGCCGAATGTTTAATGAGTGTGTCAGGGATATTATCCAATACTGTAGAGAATTTATTTTTCATTTCATTTATGATTTTCTGTATTTCTGCAGGTGACATGTCAGAGATATATGGAGTTTGCATTTGGTGATGTGTGTGTATTTGACTGTATATTTATATTATTTAGAGAATTGCAGTGAATTAACTTTTCTCCAATTTCTGAGAGGTGTCTATTGAATGTGTTTGCTACTTCCTCATAGAGATGAATAGAGATAATAGAGGCTTCCTGATAGAGATGAATGTTTCAGTTGTTTCAATGAAGTGGATGGGATGTGGAAATAAATCAGAATAACAATGGAACACAAAAACTGAGGTTGGTACCAATAATTTTAAATATGAGAGGTGATGGTGATGAGAAAGTGCATGAATGCACTGCCTAGGTATAAAGTGTTGCAGTTTTGAATCCTTCCTGCTCGTCTCTGGTGTTTTGGGTGTTTTGTTGTGAAAGGCCTTTTGATCTGCTGTTTTCAGATCTGAGTGTGTGTTTATAGTGTCTAGGGTACGATGTGACCATATTAAAGTGTGGGAGATAGATTCTGCAGTCAAAGAAACCTACAAGACAATATCGAATATTAAAGTGAATACTTTATAAAGAGAATAATATTTCATGGTAAGGAGAATACTTTGCAGTGAGGATTAGTGTCCGAAATGGAAAAAGTCACTACTATCTGCTTTAAACTTCATGTTCAATGTTGTATCTTACTGAGAAATTCCTGCCACTCTTCTTCAGTAACTTTCATTACTCTTAACTTATTTACCTGATATTAGCAGTATTTCTGACCCATCTTAAATCCACTAGGCACTAACATCTGAGGGAAGTATTCATATCTCTTATCACTGAGTCGGGAGTACTTCTGATTTTCTTTGTTTAGACATTATATAAACTTTCGTTTCATTTTCATGTTTGTTTCAGGAAAATGAACATAAATTGCAATAGCTTTGAACTTGCACTGGATCCCCCACCTGGATTTGCAAAGAAGGAGCTTCTTGCAACAAAGACAGCTGGGAGTGAATGAGATTAAGAAGCTCCTCATGGTCATTAACTCAGCATCTTGAAGCTTCTTGTACTACCAGAATTACTTTGATGCTGACTGTAGCTACAAAAATCTGAAAGTCCTTCTCTTTGACATCAAAGAAAACACACAATTAAGGCAACAGCACCAAAAGCTGACACATTAAGGGCAAAATTACTTTCAACTGGGTGATATAGTCAAAATATATACAAAAATTTTTTTATTTCCAGATTTAGTTGGATTTTTGATGAGTTTAAACATCATCCTCTATAATACATAATTTAAATTTTCAAGTCATATTTTATTTTATAAAAGAGAAACTAATGTTGTGCTAAGTAAACTAAACCTGCCAGGTCGATTGTCACTGGTTCCTAAAGCTGATATGTGAAGAACCCAAAAATGTCATGAAAACACAGAAATTAAATTTAGTAAATGATTTTTGTTAATAATAATGATTAAATGTAACTTAATTAAAACAGAAAACATAAAACACAAAATCAGTTCAGACATACAAAGTTGTTTGGATATTGCAACTTAAGTATTTCTCTTTTACATCAAGTGCTTTAGCTGATTTTTTCAGTGTTCTTTTTTCCTTTGTTTTCCATCTTTCACTCTTGTACCCTCAGTCTCCAAATACCTGGTTCATGGAAAGTTCATGGAAGACAGAAACATTCATAGGTTAAATTAAGTAGAATAGAGATATAACCCACTAGCTCAATCCCCTTTTCTGTACAAACCTGGAAGAGTCATAAAAAGTTACAAGAAGTATGCCCGTCTAAAAATACTGGCATCTTAATTTTGTTTTGACGTAGCCAAAATAAAATATATGTGTTACATTCTCATAAAAACTCATGATTCAGACAGAGTGCCCAGTAACCTAATCATTAGGAATGTCACTGATTATTCCAGTTGGTAGGTGAATGTATCAATAAATTACCAATGGTGGGGCTAATTCTGCAGTTGTATTTCCTATAATCAAGGAAGTCACATTTTCTTTCTCATAATTTCCTGCTCCCTTGTAAATGATTTTAGAGCCTTTTTCTGTTGAAACATTTCCTCCTTTAGGATATAAGAAGAAAAGTGATTTCTTCAGTGTTAAATACTCTTTTTGGAACTCGGATGGTTGACAAAATATTATTTTTTCAAAATAATTTCTTGCTTCTTCAAACGGCTTTTCTGTTGTAACTTGATGTCTTTTAGTTGTGAAATTTTGACAATCTAGATATATCTTGACTTAGAGTCCACGATACAATTTTTTGTTATCATGGATTTGAAATGACTTCTTCATGAGTAGCTTTTCTCATTGCAAAGTTTCTCATAAAAAAAGTAGTTTTGGAAATAGGAAAGCCAGCTTTTTGCAATAATTCTAATACCCAGTTGACAAGCATTTTGTATCCTCAGAAGAAAAGGTAGAAAGGGCTCCATTGAGATTTGTCCCTAATGCTTGGTCATCAGTATTACCCTTGATACACCAAACTCCTTTGCCCTCCATACCTTATGCATAGTAACTTCTCCCTCTATTCTTTCATCAGCAAGTCCTTTGTGTACTATATAATTCTTTAGGTGCTATAATACAATAATTTGCAGAAAGGGCACAGTAATTAAAATGTTTCCTAAACCTAACATACCAGAAACCTAAGTTTGACACATCATATCAACATTAGGTTCATGACCTATTAGATTATTAAACTTAAAATCCTTATTTATGATATTTTTGCTTGTTATCATAATATAAAGACTAAAAAATTATAATCAGAACCTAAAGTTGACACCATTGTCTTCCTTAGGTGCTATCAAATTTTGAAGAACCTAAGCCTAACAACCCCCTTAATATTCATGATCTAGACTAAAGTAAGGTTATAAACACTTCCTCATTATTTCCTTCTTAACATCTTAATATCCCAATACTGCAAAGCAAACTCATTTCATATTGTAGACTAAAGAATAAAAACAAATTTCTCAAAAAATTCATATGGATTTCCAATGGTTTTCTGCTTAAGTGTGCATGCCAAAACACATGTCCATTAAACAAAACCTTGTTTGTAATTAACATCGCTTAATTGCAATTAATCTTGTTAGTTCAAGCTAAAGTTAGTTCAAGCTAAAGTATGGACCATTACTGTCACTGTCTAGGTAAATCAACCAAATTACTGAATACTTTCTTCATCAACATATCCTCACATGTCAGCTTAATATGACCTATCAGCATTTGGTGCTGTTACGCTAGGCAAACCAAAAAGCAATGTGATGTAAAATCTTAATACAGGCTTTTAATTGAACTGTTATTGCAACTTGTTCAGGGTTTCAATTTTATTTAATTGTATTATTATTATTATTTTATTTAAGTGGTTGAATTGTTTGTTTTTTCATTCACTTAGTCATGTGTTACTCTTATAGAAGCATTTTTCACAATGCCATATTAAGAATTTGTGAAACACATGTGGGATTCTGATCTTACAGATTCATGGCATCTGCAAATGTTTTGATCATACACTTAATGTTGTACTTGATGTGAGGTACTGAAACAGAAACCTGAGTATTAATAGTGTCATTCTTACAAAATATTTGAGACATCATTTCAATGGATGGAACAATGATATACAGGAGTATTGTACATGACACAGGAATTGGTTAGAAAAATCACATTTTTCAACTTTTTGTGTGAATGTGATGCACATATTGACAAAAAGTGTTACATTTCCCAAAGGGATATATTTCTATTTTGTATTATTTTATCTTTATCTGTTTCATTGATTGTCATTTTTATAGTGACAATGATTTTCAACTTTCTATACCTCATCTCGGAATATTTCTTTATAAGCTAGGAAAGATAAATTGCTTCTTACTTGAGATTAATTGAATTAATCAATACTTTTTAATGCAATCCAAATGTTATATTTAACTATAATCCCTAATCTGCTTGACTTTTATGCAGGAAATTGGGACCTTTGTTACAGAAAATGTTTCATTGCAAATTATAATTTGGCACAAGAAATTTTATGAAAACCTATGCCCTAAAACTTTTGCATAAATAAATTTTGCCATTGCCAAACAATACTTATATGAGATGTGAAAACAAAATCTTGACCAAAAGCTCACTAATAAAATATTTAAATAGGGAGTTTGAACTAAAAGATGTTGAATGTAGTAAACAGTTTCTCAAACTTGGGGGGAAAGATCACTTGAGAGATTTTGTAAATATTGTTGGCAATTGGTAAGTGCATTTGTTCAAAATTGTAAATAATTATGTCTTTTGTAAACTTGTTCCTCATTTCTTGATGCTTTCAGTTCGTATTTGCCAGATTTATTGAAGAAAATTGTTCTTGATGTATTTGAATATAGTTTGAATGCCAAACAATACTCTGCAAAATTCTTTTTCAATATGAGTTAAAAATTCCATTTTGATTTTGTGTGAAGAAGCAATAACTGAGAAATAAAGATAGGTTGGTTACACATTGTGAATAAATTAATATTACTTATGGCATTCTAAAAAGGAAGAAAAATTACCCTTATCCAAAAGGATATAATCCCCTGTTTGAAAAATAGTTTGAGAATTTTTGGCCCAGGGGGTAATAGAGTAAATGGGTGAGTCTCGCTTTCTCCTAGTCATGCTTGCAAAAATTACACCAGTAGTGAAATGAAACGAAAAGAATCTCATTTATTCCTCTAATATTAGTAGAGACCAGAGCAGTTCACCTTTCTCCATCTTTGGTCTATAGATCTATAGACAACATACCAATGCTTCAGAAAAAAGCAAAACGGTTTATTTCTCTTTCAAGAATAGGACTCAAATACAAATAACTAAATACAAATACAACAATAATAATACAAATATCTAAAGTGTGAGAAGAAGAAAGATCGAAATCAGACGTATTTGCGATTCGGCAACTTGGCATAATTCGAAAATGTATAAAAATTCTAAAATATTACCGGCAAACTATTACTTCCCTGTACATTTGAATATACATGTGTTGTCTAACGGAATATAAGAATCTAATTAATTCAAAAATTGGTTCACGTTCCCCTGTCAAAAGAAAAAACTAACTCGAGCAGCTGACCGCTGTCCTTCCCAAAGTCCTTTCTGTCCAACTTAAATGAAATTTTCCCTGAAATATTGAGTTCTACGTAAAAATAAATCAAATGAAAATCATCATATATAGAATAAATTTGGGCATTTTAACATAAAAACTCTTAGGCAATGTTGAAACATTTCATACTTCGTCAGCCAGCCTTTAAGAATATGGAATGTTACGTTGTTGGACAGTACTCCTTTAAAAAGCTAAAATCAATGTTTTACAGTTTACTGAATAATCAATTGATTAAAACGTCGTCAGTTTTTGAGGGTAAGTCACATAAAACAGCTTTCCCTTTAAGTCACCGACTTAAGTGTCTCAGGTCATCAACTGGTGACACTGCAGCGCCTATGACCGGTAGGTCCTAGGGTTCAAGTCCCATCGGCAGCAGGATTTTCGACACTAGCTAGATCGCTAGGTCGAATTCAGCTGCAGTCTGGAGAAAAATTCTAGCGGCCAGCTGCTCTCATCTGTAGTTTTCCATGGTTTCTCCGATCAATACCAGGCGAATGCCGGAGCAGTATCCTAACAAACGGACCGCGCGTATTCTTTCCTTTCCCTTCCTTGACCAATCTTTAGCCCGTACACATACACTTACATGTGCTACACTACTACACATGTCGGGAGACCGATCGGGAGCTTTGAGCTTGTTCTGGCTGGGGCGGGAAAGATACTACCTAGTTAGATAAAACCCTACTATCCGACGTGTAGTTTGGCGCCGGATCTCACCATCCAGCGGAAGAAGATCACCGCCACCTACCGCCATAAAACATGCACTACATTTACGGGACTAATGGCCTTAGCCATTGACCGAAATCACTAATTAATCTATGAATTCTCTTAAAGTCAGTCATTCGAATTCAGTTTTGGCACAAGAATTTCTGGAGCCTTCTATAAACTAAGATAACGGAACCTACACTCATGAATGAATGAATTCATTGAAATGAATTTATTTAGCTAAACAGCTCTTTCCGACTCGAATCAATATTTCGTGGCTTCTTTGTTCGCGAGGGGACTGAATTTTCCCTAGAGCTATTAAACTCTTGGCGATATCCTTCCACAAATGTGATAATCTTGCTCTCATATCCATTAGTTAAATCTATCATGAAAGACAATTGAAGGATTTTTATTATGTGGTATCTCAGGCACCCCAAACAAATGAAGCACGATTTTGTCTTCCCGAAAAATCTACACGAGAAAACTGTTGTCAGCAAATGTATTTCCCATTCTTTGTTTTAGAGCTAGGGGAGCTTAAGTTCGTCAGTTATTGCGCAACATGTTAAAACGTAGTACGATCACTGGAATGAACACCATAAATTTTTTTTTGGCAACTTCCAATCAAATGTATGGTATGGATGCAACAGAACATCACGTAATGCAATCAATAGTCAATTTTGGGGAGAACTTATTTCTTCTTATCTTGTTCATCTGGACGTCATGATAACCCTTCTTTAATCGCGTCACGGATATTTCCTCTGGGTCTCTTTTTGTTTGCTTGTCATTTTGTTGCGATACTGAGAATGGCCGCACTGTTCTCAGTACTTTTCAGGGAACATCTTTCAAGTCGATTTGGAGATGTGCAGCAGTGTGAGTTATATCCTCGACCAGTGACAACGTATTTCATAACCCCGTGCGCTGACAAGGAATTTATCTCCGTGACGCGACCGTTGCCAAATGTTCGATTTCTAGTTCAAATGCCGTGTGCTGCTTGGAGAATTTATTGTTTCTTCTTATGGTCGATAAAGAGGAAAAATTCAGAAAAATGGTTTTGGATATGCGAGATGAAAGTACTGACTCTGAAATTGGTGATGAATCCGACAGGGAGGAAAAAGATTATCTGCAAGACAATATCAAATTCTTCTCCGGAAGAATTAGGCGATGAAGCTTCGACACTCGGTTCTTATCAGCAACTAATTCTTGCGTTCACAAACAAAGAAACATGGAAATATATCTATGAATGAAAATTTGAATGTGGTAAAAGAGTAGTCTGTGAAAAACAAAGTATTTCAACCGAGCTTCCACATGAATTTGATGGCGCTGCAACTTATTTCGACAATTCTTTTGTTGGTTACCTATCATTTACATAAAAAGAACACAGAAAACTTAATGGCATATGTGTAAACCACCTCAAAACGTTCGTTCGCCTCATCATAATATTGTCTTGCATTTACCAGAGGTGAAAGGTCAAGCACGCAATGTGAAAAACGTAGCTGGAGCACTTAATTTTTGACCTAATGTTGTATAGAATAATTAGTACGGCAGATAGATAAATAAGTAACTAAAACAGATTAAATTATTGTGAAATGTTGCGATTGGTACAGTATTAATGGAATAAACTACCAAGTCAGAAGATCTTAATTTAGAAAAGACATAGGGAGCCCATCAAACTCTTCAAGCAATCACACTGAATAATTCAGATACATTGCGTTTTCGCTTTGATCGAAACCTGTCCTTTCAATATTTAAAGCTTCGTATTGCAAGCGATCATTTGAAACATACAAACCTCGGCCTTCAATTATCCGAATGTAACTATTAAAAATTTAAATCCCATAACTTCTATAATAGGCTGTTATGATTTAGAAGAGACACTCCTGTTAAACAATAATTATATAGAGCAGACAGAAACAATTGAATTTCTTTCCTGATTCATTACTAGAGAAATAGTAACGTACACAAATCAGTGGATTCATGAAGACCGATGAAACTGGAGTCGTGAAAGGGACACGGAACCTGGTTGAAATAAAACCCGTACTTGTTTCTGCACCCAAACTCCCATGAATTACGTTAAGAAATGTATCAACTGGCTGACATTCCTGAGCCATCGCATGTCCCAAAATCACAAGTTGCGAGTAATCTCTCTGGAAGACGTGCTTTCTATGATTGCAAAAAAAATCGACAAACTACAATCAGATGTTACAAATGCAGGCGTTTCATTAGGATGTATCCCTTATATAATTTATATATAAAAATTATTATAAAAACCCTTATATAATTACAACATTATTATGTTTATAATTTATATTTATGTATATCTGAACAATAGATGAATGTGCACCATAAACTGTATCAATTAAAACATTTTTGATTCATTAAATGATTTGATTGCGCCCAATTTCTGAACCCGGAGATTTCCTCCGTGACGCGACTATTTAAGGTAAATACATTCACATGTCTAAAGAAGGTTTAAAAAATGACTCACCTATAGCCTACGTGATTTCCTTTGTTACTGAGGAAATCATTAACTAAAATACTTCGATAATTTCATTTATACTGCATTGCGTGAGCAACATACTCAGAAGTCACACGATAAAGTGACACTGTTGAGGGCGTGAAGTTTGAAATAAATGAGGTTTCAACAGCAAAATCATTATATTGCATTACAGCTTTTTTATTGGAATAAATGTAGAGTATATAAATTGCATGGAGTACTAATGTATAGAGTCGTATTTAAGAAACCTCTGTCTCAACTGCTTTCTCGTACATCCTAAAGGTCTGTTTAAGCAATGTCTGGTTTTATCTAGGTAGTATGTCATTACGAGCTCGAATAAATGCAAATGAATACGTACTTTTCTGTAATGAAGTGGAGTGCGTATACTACATGAAACAAGACTAAAAGCAATGGGTGAAATCAGGTGTGCCTGATTACCGTAAATCCTGGTCTACGTTATTCTGCTGGAGTAAGTTTGCGTAGTCGGATGAAAATTGTTCGTGTTACAATTTTGCTTGTAGCTCGAGAGGCATCACTTAGAATAAGAGAGTGACTCATTTCTTTCATCATCAGATAACGTCCTTGCAACTGAATAAACCAAACGAGGCGCATTGATTGTTCATAAGGAGATTAGTGGGAAGAAGGAAGGAAATTACGATTACGATGTAGAATTAAAAAAAGGCGTAATGATATGCAAGAAATGTTAAAAGCTTTTAAACAGAAATTTGTTCATCTTGGACATCTCAAGATTTTAGATACTCTGCAACATAAGTTGACTGATAAATTTATTAGTGTTTTCAGGTGCGTCAACTGTAAAGGTCATTATTCTCGAAAGTGTAGTATGTGTTATCTCGGAAGTCGACGACAAACTTCCCGAGCTGGATCGTGAAATCCGGCACCTACCGACACGTTTGCTTGCGTGGTTTTCCCTATGCAGGTGTCTCCCACTATCGGGTCACCACCCTAGCCAGGACTAGCTCTAAGCTTCCGACTGGTTTTCCGACGTGTGTGATAATGTAATGCATGTAAGTGTAAGTGTGTGCAAGTATGGAGTGAGGATAGAACAAGGAAGAGGAAGATTGCGCGCAGTCCATAGCCGGTTTGTTAGGTACTGTTCCGGCATTCGCCTACTGTTGGTCAGAGTCACCACAGAAAACTACCGATCAGAGCAAACAACCGCTAGAATTCTCCTTCAGACAGCGGTTGAACTCAATCAAGTTGAAAATCCTTCCACTGTAGCGGCTCGAAGCCTAGAACCTTTTGGTCAGATGCAATGCAGTGACAGCAATTGATCTCTGAGCCACGTAAACCGATTGCAACATAAGTACTTATGTCAATAAGAAATTGAGTTTGCCATACTGCAATCATCCAAAAACTTTAAATTTGCTATTGACAATTGGGCAATTTAACTGTTACTAATTTTACGTCAAATGAGAAGCTTTTGGAATACCTTTTTCAAAATTATTTTCGTTTGAAGTATCCTCGTTAATGGTAATATATTCAAAGATACCTTCAGATCAAAAGTACGATGAGACTATAAAATAGTGAATTAATTTTGGTTTCTTGACAACAATTTTTGAGATATACAATCAATTTCTAGAGTCTAGACTGTCAGTCGTCGGGGGAAATAAAAAGCCGTATGTGTTTATGCCAACGCTATATTTCACTTTTATCGGGCCTACAAATTATTAGAAAATAATTACTTTTAAACCTTAGCGCTATCACACTTCTACGATTGTAAATATTATCAAATACACACACATGTAGCACCTATCTTATAACACCTGGTGAAGTTCGTTGTTCACATATAGTCGTTCAATTCTGTAGAAGCGCCTTTGTCGAATACCGACCATCCTGGGATATTTTTTCACTACTCTTTGGAGTTTGCTCTGCAATGTAACGACGCTATCAAATCACTATGGAAAATTCTAATTGTTCACGCAATACAGAATTTTGTGTGCCAGGAATTTTATGTACTCATTGCAGTGGCTTCTCGTGCTCTTAATCACAGGGGGTCGTAAGTATTAGAATCTTAAAACTCAGGGACGCCAATCGTCTAAGAGAATATAAAATATAATATTGATATTAACCCCCATCTCGACTAGGTATTTCTTCCAGTTTCCCATGACTCATTAAGTAAATGCTGGAATGGTCTTTTGATTTGCTTCTGGACGTTCATGTAGTTTTTCTGCAGACGCTTTCTTGAGATCTGCGGGGTTTTAAGAGAAATTAAGTCGTTTCATCAGCAGTAACGCCAAATACTCTTTCTCCGTGTTCTTGGGTAACGAGTCGATTTCCTCGCGCAGGGGCACGATAAGGGATAAGATACAAAATCTGCATTACATTTTCCGATGAAATATTTTCTATTCCACGGGAGAGACTTTTTGTTATCATATTTTGCGAAAAGCTTTTGTTCTCACCTTCATTTGTAATTAAATTTAATATACCATTGTAGAATTCACGACCAATTAGGAATGTAGATCATGGGAATTGGGCGGAGTGAGTAGAAAAAAATTAAACCACTAGTTTGCCGAAGATTCGGAATATTTTTATTCTATCCACAAGGCTTACTACATAATTATGGAATTACTATGAATAATTATGGATGAGAGATTGTAAATTTCCATAATTATTTCATAAGCCCTGAAGATGGAATAAAAATATTACGAAACGTCGGCAAAATAATGGTTAATTTTTTTTCTACTTTCTCCGACCAAAAAAAGAATTCCGCGAACTATACTCCTAAGAAGAAATACAAAATTTCTGTTTTACATCGTGTGAGGTAAGTTTTCCTTAAATATGTAAGTAGTAAACAAGTACGACAATTTTACTGACACACTAGCAGAGATTAACTAAGTCTTCGTGGATAGATAATAGTATGTATCTCTATATTTGTACATTCTCTTATGGTATAGTGAAAGTTGCTGCAAAAATTCAATCACAATATTTTCACGAAACTGCATGGTTTGAGATACCCAGATGACGAAAAAATTATTTTTCAAAAGCATCTGTCATCCCGGCCGCCTGCCCGTCCGTCCATCGGCTCGTCCGTCCGTCTGTTGTCCGTTTGTCCGTCTGTCATCCGTTCGTCCGTCCGTCTGTCTGTCGCCCATCCGTCTGTCGTCCGTCTGACCGTCGCCTGTCCGTCCGGCGGCTCGTCCGTCCGATAGTCGGTCCCAATGCCTGTCGGTCCGTCGGTTCATCGGCTCGACTGCCCGTCGGCCAGTCCGTTCTTCAGCCTGTCTGCGCCTACTGCCTACTCGTGCCCGCCCGTCCGCCCGTCCGTCCGCCCGTCCGCCCGTCCGCCCGTCCGCCCGTCCGCCCGTCCGCCCGTCCGCCCGTCCGCCCGTCCGCCCGTCCGCCCGTCCGCCCGTCCGCCCGCGACGTATGAGGTGTGATAAATTTGCCATTCGACAGTGTTACGTGCAACTGCATATGTATTGGTTGCCATGTTCTAATAGCATCTACAATAATGTATCATTAACCCTTATACCATTTTTGGGGTCATTTCTGACCCCACGGGTAACATAAAGTTGAATATTTTGGGTAATTTTATTTATAAAAATTTCACGATTTACATATGCTTTCCTCAGACCATCTAATGCTCAATAAACAAATCAATTCATTTTGAATCGTATTAATTTTTGAATTTTAATCAAAGTTATGAAGTCAAGATAAGTTGTTCATGACTTGATTGATCACTTGAGCAGTAATGGAATGATTATCAAAACATAATGTTTCACTTACTATGAACTTGGCCAAGAGCTTGAGGAATAAAATCTTTCTCTTGTTGGCAGACTCCGCTCCAACCACGGTGAAATACCAAAAGAAATGCTGCCATACATACCCACAGAAGACTATTCGAGCATCTTCGGAATCACCTCAAATACACTCCTGGTATCATACGTTCCCAGTAAAAATAGTTATCATTCTGCTTCTTACACTTCACCATTGTAGAAATCACGACCGTTAATAAGTAGTAGGATAATGGATCACGGGATCGGTCAATTGTAATCCATTAATTGCCCGATCCCGTGATCCATTATCCTACTTCTTACACTTCATGAAACATTGAACATCAGTGCGTATGAAAAGAAAATGTCTATTTTTTCTTTGACGTGATTTTCTATAAGGCCATTACTTTAGATAATTATTGGGAGATTGGGAGAATGGATACTTGATCCTGTTTCCATTGATCTTTGATTTGATATGCCGGATCGCTTTAGTTACTTATGTTTTCCGAGAATGCTCTTTGCATGATCCTGTAGGAAGGGTCTGCAACATCAACGAAAAAAGTAGTTTTTGGTACCTTAAGAGTTATCACAATATCTGGCCTGTTATGTTCTAAAGTCTTGTGCGTCAAAATTGTGTGATCGAAATACATTCTGACCTTTTCATTTTCCAACACAGGTTCAGGTTTTTATGTGTAGTAAGGGGCATGATAATCACTAAATTTATGGTTGGTTACTATTTGTTGGTGTATAATGGAAGCGATCTGGTTATGGCGCATTGTGTAATTTGTCTGTGCGAGGGTTGCATATCCTGAAATGATGTGATCCATATTTTCCGTCTACACGTTACATCTGCGGTACTTATCAGATTGGAACTTGGGATCTTTTATGAACTTCTTTCCTGTAGTTTCGTGTGGGAATAACTTCATATTTATTGGCTAGCATGAAACCCTCAGTTTCAGCATATAGATCTCCATCGGCTAGCCATTTTACAGAGGCTGAGAAGTCGATGCATGGATCGTGAAATGCGTGAAAGATTTTCCCATGAATTTGTTTTTCTGACCATTGGTGTTGCTTTTGTTTTTCTGTTTGAAAGGCAGTTTCTTGAAGATAATCCTGGTTCAGATGTAGAGGGATAAGATTTTTATCTGCTAACACAATTGCTTTGTGTATCAATGACAATTTTGATTTATTGAGGAAGTATTATCTGAGTGATGTGATTTGTTTTGAGTGTAGTTCCTGGATGCCAATTATGCCTCACCCTCCCTGACTTCTCGGCAAAGTAGACCTCTATAAAACAGAATTTGGGAGATATATTTTGTGATTGTGGTACAAATGATCTTTGAAGATTTTGGAAGTCAGTTGCGGACAATTTAATAATATCGAAGCTATACGTAAGAATATAGATTGCCTAGGTATTTATGGCTTTTAGAAGGTTTTTCTCTCCGAGATGACGTTTCATCAATTGATGTAGTCCTTTTTTGAATTCCATCTGAAGAGAATTTTTAACAAGAGGATCTTTGTTTCCCACAGCTTGTATTCTCAGATACTTATATAGTTCACTATCTTAGGTATTTTAGGTATTTTTAAATCATTCAATTCTCTTATATCAATTTTACCATTTTCAATTTGCAGAGTGCGACATTTATCCAAGCCCAGTTCAATGTGAATATCATTTGAGAATATTTCAACAGTTCTTAGAGGACTTTGGAGGTTCTCATTCGAAGGAGCATAGAGTTTTAAATCATCTTTATAAAAGAAGTGGCTGAGAGAGCATTGTGTTTTTCTTTGGTATCTTATTGCAACTCTTTCATCATTATTTAACATGTTGCTTAACGGATTTAAGACCATTCAAAACCAGAATGCACTCAAAGAGTTACCCAGAAAAATTCCTCTATTAATTGGGATGGTACCAGTCACAATCTCTGAAGTACCTTTCCTCAGATGCATCTCGGTGTCTCAAGTTGTGATTGTAGTCTGAAGAAAGTTTCGGATTTCCGGATTTATTTTACAAATATCAAGAATTTCAAGAAGCCATGAGTGTGGGATCCTGTCAAATGTCTTCTTGTAGTCTATACAGGCTATGTGAAGGTTTCTTTTGCTTTGTTTAATTTCCTTAAGAATTACTGAGTCGATTGTTAATTGTTCTTTGCAACCTCTTGAAAACTTGGTACATCCTTTTTGTTCCTCTACCATAATTTTGTTCTTGGCTGCATGTTGATAGATTTTAGAGTTGATAATTGCTGTGAGAAGCTTATAGATTCTTGGCAGACATGTTATTGGGCAGCATATGGAGGGGTAATTTGATAGTTGTCCTTTCGGAGTCAGATAGGTAACTTTGTTCTTTAATCGTATATGTAAAGAGATCAGCCAAAATGGAGTCCAGTGTTCTAGAGTGGAACTCTTCATTATTTTCAAATCTCGAGTGTTTGTTGTGTTTTGCACAAATATATCCAATTTGAAATGTGTTTTCCGTTGTCCACGTAAGCGGTTAGTTTCACAATGTCTTTTATGGGTTCTTAAATTTTGCGATTTAGTCTGATAAGCCATGGCTCTATGAATTTTCATTAATGAACACGGGGTTCTTTGGTGTTGTCACTATCTTGAATAGGAATCCTAAGAGTTGCAGTGATTGTGAGAGCAGCATAATAAATTCCAGTGTGGAGTTTTTGGAGATCTGTGGTATCTCAACGATCCATATAGAATTTGGGAATTGATGTAGTTAATTATTTTATTCACTTTTTTCGATGTATAAATTTTGGGTATTCTTGGCCTCTTATCT